>SNQJ01S0021326.1:14718-49639 GCA_010110895.2 Picea sitchensis
TGGAGTTTCGAACTTGAGCATGAAGAGGTAACAAACCCATGAGCAACAAAAATAAAAGACTAAGTATCGGTGCAAAATGGATACGACTGAATACAATGATGTGTTTTGGAAGTGGTGGAGGTTATAACAAGAAAGAAAATGGCTAATGAACCCACTATCAACAAAAAAAAACTGATAAGTGTTGAAATGTAGGAGAGAAAGAATTTTTGAAAGACTTAAAACATATATGGGTCAACTAGACCATGGATCAAATATTTTTATTATGAATAAAAGGATTTGATTTATGGTCATAAAATGATTTGATTCATGGTGTATAAAAGAAGTTGAAAGGTTGAATTGTTTAATTAATAATTAATGATTTGATTGATGGTCATAAAATGATTTGATTCATGGTGTATAAAAGAAGTTGAAAGGTTGAATTGTTTAATTAATAATTAATGAGGATAGATGATCTAAGAATTATTAATCTAAATAAAATAGTAGATTATGATATTTTTATGTGGGTGTGTAATTTGTATATTTATTTCAATTTTTTATTATAATTTTTTTAAGTGGAAAAAGTTTATAATATTTAAAGTTATTGGTTTGTTTTTTTTGTTGATACAATTCTAAGATCTCAACATGTAACAATATTATTATGTGTAAGCAAAATCTAGTCACTTAAAATAATTTTTTTAATTTGTTGATGGTTTATGATGGAATCCCCATGTCAAATGTTTTTGGGTTTTGAGTCATTAACCTATTCCTTTTGTGAAAAATCACAAACAATTTGAATGATATTCCACAACCAAAAATTGATTTCAAGGTAAATAGTATATTGTATATACAAGAAAGTCACCTATGAAAGCTATTATCTCACACTGTCATCATTAAAACTAAACAATAAAACTATGTTTTTAAATAACTTTTAACTTTAATCTCATATATATAAAACCAACCAAATTGAAATATAATTTCTTAAAAAATTTGACGGCAGACGTAGCATCGTAACAGAGATCAAAAGTCGTATAATCAGATGAATATGCAACTGGCAGAGATGGAACATTGGACAGAACGACACTCAGAAAAGACGTGTATACCGACTCTGCCAAATATGTCGAATGTGTGGATTCTGCCAAAAATGCCGACTGTGCCCTTGGGATAAGAGACTGCATTGCCCACCACACTCATTCTATCCTTAGTCTTACATTTAATAATAAGTTGGATGAATAATAAAGAAGTAGGACAACTGGCCAGTATGGTTGTTTTTTTTTTTTTTTTTTCTTGTACCGAGTGAGTTTAATGGCGTTAATATCCAACCTGTTACTCAGTACTGAGTGAGTTTAATGGCTGTCAATATCCAACTTGCTACTCAGTATTGAATGAATGTTGGGGCAAGTGGATAATTTAGATCGGATTATCTATAAATTATTTGTTTCAACGTTCAATGCTGTTTAGTAGGTTGGATATTGCTGGTCAAGTTAATGATTAAGAATATGTGTTTCTTCTTAAGAAGTCACAAATTTAAATCCAGATATGGTAGGATATGTATTCCTAAGTAGACCAAGAAAACACAAATTCAAATCCAAAAACTATAGAATATGTATACCTCAATAAACTTTAACAATCTATAAGAAAAAAAACTGTTGTAGCTCAAACAAACAAAAAAATCTCATATACCAATTTAAATTATTATTATTATTATAAAATTAATCAAATCATAAATATCTATCTATCTATCATAAATATATATTTTAAAAATTAATTTTCAATTTTCATAATACTCAAATTAATATATAATATAACTTAATTACCCTTTATAAAAAAATTATTAAACAATATAAAATTCAAACTAATAAAAATCAAATTAAATCGACCACCAGACAATGACAGTATGGGCAGCTATAAAACCAATTACAATATGGACAGGTATAAAAATGATTGAAAATAAATATATTTTTCAATATGGGCAGGTATAAAAATGATTGAAAATAAATATATTAAACGCGTTCCCTAATATTTAGATATATAAAAATGTATTTCCGTATCCTATATTGGTGCGTCTTAAGGCATTGGCGCTGTTTGACTGGTCTGCATTAACTTTCCCATTCATATCTCTGCTACCATGCATATAATCGATCGGGGCAACGGATCTCAGATTATAAGTTACCGGGCAGCAAGATCAGGCTTCCGGATTGCCACTGGTATTCTTCTTCTTCTGTTTTCCAATTACAATGACGAGCAATTGTGAGCGGGAACGAGTAGAGTCCTCCATGATTAGCTCGCTCCCTCGTCGCGTTCAGTGGCTCTGCTGGCTTGCGAAAACAGTGTGCTATATCTGCAGGAGAAGCGACGGCACCCTTAACCGGAGCCTTGTAGAGTGGATGATCCGCAAGGCTCCCGCCAACGAGACGCCCACTAGAGGAGTCTATACGAAAGACATCGTCATCGACGAGGCCACGGGCGTATGGATCCGTCTCTTTGTTCCTGTCAACGACGAGGGGGAGGAGAGCGCGTTGCCCGTGGTCGTTTACTTCCATGGCGGAGGTTTCTGCCTGTTCTCGACGAGCGACGAGGCCTACGACATATTCTGCCGTAGGCTGGCCACGCGACAAAGAATGGTGGTCGTCTCGGTGAATTACCGGTTGGCTCCGGAGCACAAGTACCCCGCCGCTTACGACGACAGTTTCGCGGCCCTCGCGTGGCTCCGTGAGCGCGGGAGTGACTACCTGCCTCCGAACGCCGATCTGTCTCGGTGCTTCCTGATGGGCGAGAGCGCGGGCGGGAACATCGTTCACCACTTGGGATGCCGCGTGGCGGGAGAAGGGGACATGAGTCCAGTCAAGATCGTGGGGCACGTGCTCATTCAGCCCTTCTTTGGCGGGGAGGATAGGACGTCGGTGGAGGTGAGGTTGAGCAACGGTGCTCCGCTCCTTACGTTGGAGGCCACCGATTGGTTCTGGAAGGCGTTTCTGCCGGAAGGGGCCACGAGAGACCACCCCGCGGCCAACGTGGTGGGCGCCGATTCTCCCGACATCTCAGGGCTATCGTTGCCTCCGTCGCTGGTGGTGGTGGGTGGACTGGACCTCCTCAAGGATCGAGATCTCCAATACGTTGAACATCTGAAAAACATGGGCAAAGAGGTAGAGCTTCTCTTCTACGAGGAGGGCTTTCATTCGTTTCATCTCCTTCCTTATGATTTGTCTTCAAAGTTTCTTGACGATCTTCGGGAATTCCTGCAGAACTGACTTGCATAGGTTAGCCTACGTGTCAAAATAACTGTAATGTAACATAATTATTATTAGTCGGTTTTGATTATTTTCCCAAGACAAAGTATGAAAACCACAGTTCCTAAGTGTATGGATGCAAACGATTGTATACTTGCTTTGAATTACAAATCTTTGTTTTACTTGATGAAATTTGCATTTAGAATTTTAAATGTAGTAGTCTAAACGTTATAATTTTTTGGGGTTTTTTTTGTCATGTTTTTTTGTTTTTGTCTGAAATTGATTGGATCGGCAGATTTGCGTGGTTAAGTTTGTATAATCAGAGTGTTTCAAGGGTTTTCAGCAAGCTGAATCCATTTATGTATTAGAAAGACAATTTAAATAACAGAAAATATAAATTTTCTCCAAATTTACATCATCAAATTCCAACCAATTTCTGTCAAAAAAAACCCAAAAGATAAAACGTTTAACTAACTTCATTTTAAATCTAGATTGTAAACAAATAAGCTCTTATAAAATTTCCTTGCTTTTTGAAGCTGTTGGGTATTTTTTCTATTATATCTAAAAGTTATAAGCTGTCATGCTGGTTTAATATAATCAAACAAGTGGAATGAGTAGTGAACAGAGTAATTAGTAATGCTCTTTTTTCAGTTTGGAAAAAAAATAGTGATAAGATTAACTCACAAATGAACTGAACTAGAAATTATTATGTGGTGCAAAGGAAGGGTGCATAGTCCAAAATCATAGTAATTTTCAACTTATCTCTTGATAGAGTGGGTTGCATAGTCCTAAATCATAGCAATTTTGTTATTAGTGTTACAATTATTTATGTGGATATGTAGATTTAATAATGAATTGGATAAGTTTAATTCCAACAGGTCAAACTAAAAAATGAAAGTAAGTGAGCCAGAATTACTTACCACTTTTAATAATAAATAAAACTCAAAATAACATTTCTAAAGTCTCTACAATCCAAGTAAGGCAATTAAAGTAATTGCCAATAGTAATACAACTAAAGTGATTGTATATTATTGTATATTGTTAAAATGAGCAAACTTTAGAAACAGATCATGTTATGGGTAAGTTTATGCACTGTGCATTATTTGATATGCAACACGGAATTTGTTAGGCTTGAAAGATATCAATAAACTATTTTTTTTAAATTTCATTTTATTATGATTTTTTATTTTTAATTATAATAATATTGTGAATAATATTAATATTTTATTAAATAAAACTTTGATCATCCCAATGTTGACACTCGGATAATATATGTTGAAAATTTGGAAAGTTGATTATTTTATATGTTGCAATATTATATATGTAATTTATATAAACATTTAATAAATATAGCATTATTTCTTTATTTATTGTATTGCTAGTAATACAATCAAAGCACAACATAGAAAATTCATACTAACAAAATTAAGATGAAAATAAATTGGTTATTTTGTGTATTAATTATTTTTACATAAAGAGAGTTCATAGAATTAAAGTTAAATCTGAAGTTAAACATGATACACATATAATTTCCAAGCTAATGTGGAAGTAATTTAAATAAAATTTTCATATTAATGTGGTTAATTGAAGTAATAAAGATATTGCAATTAAAATGATCTTATTTGAAGTTGGTTTATTATTTTGATGATAGCCTCTTACAATAACTTTCAAATTGATGATATTGCATTGGGTTTTGATCCATATATGGTGCATAGATAGTGTTATACAATCAACCATTAAAGAAAATACGGAGTTGGACTTTGAGTAACTTGTAACTCCATTGATAGTAAATCAACTAGTAACTTTCATTGAATTTTGTCATTTTAAAGCATTTAATGTTGAGTTTTGGTCCTTGGTAAGTGGTCCCCTAGTGTTATTGAGTGCCTAACACTAAAGGGGGGAAATGTTACTCTCACTCACTTTACTTTATGTTATAAAGTCAAAGTGACTTTATAACTTAAAGTGACCTAGGGAACTTAAAAGTAAAGGGGAAGATTTAATCTCCGCCCTTGATCTTGTTTGGCTAAGATCTAATCTTAGCCATTGGTTCCTAGGTTAGCCTAAGGATGAGGCTAAAGGTGAAGAGGAAGAGGGAAAAAACATTCATTTTTTCACTTTTTGAGTTGAGTGAGGAGAAGAGGAGATTTAGGAGAGTTGGAGAAGAAGAAGAAGTAGAGGGGAGCATTTGTGAAGGAGGGTGCACCAAGGAAACATGGTGCATTCACTCTTGTGGAGAGCTTGAAGGGAACACATACCCATGGAAATTGGGCACACTTAGCATTGGCAAGAGGGTGCACAAGAAAGAAACTACATCAGGCACATTTCACAAGGAAAAAGAGCAACGCAAGAAGGGTACAAAACCCAAGGTTCAGGGCGCACACTTCAAGGCAAGATTGGGTCATTCTTCAAGGGGAAATATGTTTCCATACTTGAAATAAGTTGGCTGTAACATTTGTTATCTCTTCTGTAATAATTTCCTTCTAGCTCCATAATAAATATTCCTCTTCAACTGGTTTTCCCCACGGGCGAGGGGTTTCCAAGGTCATGTTGACCAAAAATACATGTGTTAAATTCTTTTGGTTTGCATATTTCTTTATCAACATTTAAAGTGTAAAAGATATAGAGGGAATTTATGGTTTTAATGCATGTTTAAAGAGCTAATTAAGGACAACAAAAACTTCCTAAATAATCTTGAAATCAACAACAATGAGTTTTAAATCATTCCTAAAGGCAGTTATATATCAACATCTTTAACATACATGTTAGCAGTCCTAAAACTATGGGAAAATATCCATGTTCTTGTCCTTGAAACATTCCTAATCAAACCTTAGTTGGACAACCTAAGGAGCCTTGAATTTCTTCATGGTATCAGAGCTAAAGGGCACAAAAGAGGGTTGATAATTTGCAAACAATTGGAAGAATTTTCACTCACCTTGACAACAGATTTCTTTGGCCATTTCTTTATCAGTTGGCAGCCATGTCGGGTTGAGGGTGGAGGATAGGCTAGTGGGGGTTGGCAATTGGTATCCATGGAAGGCTAGGATAATTTTGATTTTGGAGGAGGGTGAGTTATGGGATATTGTTGAAAATCTTGTGGTACCTCCTACTATTGAGGTGCTCTTGGAAGAGTTCAGGAAGAGGAACATCAAGGCCAAGAGGACTATCCTAGATGCAGTGAAAGACCATATTATTCCTCATGTTTCTGGTAAGGACTTTGCATTTCAGATGTGGCAGTCCTTGTGTGGTCTTTACAAGAGACCTAACCAAAACCAGAATATGGTGCTCTAGGAGAAGTTGAGGGGCACTAAGACGATGAAGACTAATTCGGTCACCTCATACCTCGCGAGATTTTCTCAGATTCGTGATGAGTTAGTAGCTATGGGGGAGCTAGTGAATCCATCTGAGTTGGTGAGGAAAGCCTTAAATGACTTCTCAAACCATGGGAGAGCTTTGTACGAGGCATTGTAACCAGAAATCATGTTCCCAATTGGTAGAGGCTATGTGATGAATTTGTAGAGGAGGAGCTCATGTTTGGCTCAAGATATTCTAGTCAGCCGCGTGGTGGAGATGATGGTGAGGATCTTTTTCTTTCTACAAATGGAAAGAAGAAGACCAAGAAGGGTCCCAAGGGTGCGGCCAAGCAGCAACAGAAGGGAGGTGAGAAACAAAAATATATGAGCAAAGTTAAATGTTTTTGCTTGTAACAAGATGGGGAAATATGTTGGACAATGTCCCAACAGGAAGAAGAAGTAGGGTGGTACAACAACATCAGATGAGGAGGATGAGTTTGTCTCTCAGTTTGATAGGGAGATGTCTTCGATTGTCATTATGTCTACAGTTGAGATGACATCCAGTGTATTGTACATAGACAATGGAGCATTCAATCATATGTCTGGTGTTAGAGAGAAATTTACTAATCTTACAAAGTCTGGGATCAAGTTGGAGATAGCTCTTGGGAATAACACCATAGTTAGGGCAACTGGGCGTGGCACATGTTCCTTTCAGAGGGAGTTGAGGCCACAAATGGTGTTGGGGGATGTCTTGTATGTCCTTGGGTTGAAGAAGAACCTGATATAAGTTTCCACCATTCAAGATAGGGGATTTGAGGTGTCTTTTTGAGGTGACGAGGTCCTCATTTACCCTAAGGGGTTCAATATCGCGTCATCCAGAATGATTGGGACCCATGATGGGAAACTGTATAGACTTAGTTTTCAACCATTACATGCTTTGGCTAGTAGCAACAACAATGGTTAGTTGTGTGAGATTTTCCATAGGAGGATGGCTCACTTGCATCATGGAGCTCTGATGGTGTTGAGGGAGATTGTGATAGGATTGCCACATTTCATCACCGAGCATCAGGAGGTATGTAGGGGGTGTTCTCTTGGGAAGTACACGAAGACTGTCTTTCTGAGTAGTGATAGTAGATCAGTTGGGATAATTGATTTGGTACACTCTGATGTGTGCGGGCCCATGTCATTAGTTTCCTTGGGTGGATGTGAATACTATGTGACATTCATTGATAACCACTCGAGGAGGACCTGGATCTATTTCTTGAAGACCAAGAGTGAGGTCTTCAAGAGGTTCCAAGAGTTTAAGGCTATTGTGGAGAACAAGACAGGGAGAAATATCAAGGTCTTGAGGTCGGACAATGGGGGTGATTATACCTCCATAGAGTTCAGATACTTTTGCACCCAAGAGGGTATTAGGAGATAGTTGATCTTGTTGGACACACCTACCACACTTAGAGAGGGGGGGGGGTGAATGAGTGTGGGGCTCTTTTTCCCAAAACTTCCCTCTTACACAAAACTCACAAAACTCCTTAGTTAACATTCAACATTTACTCACTACTCATTTTTGCCATTTATAATCAGTTAGATGTGAATACATATCAGTAACATATATCAACAATATATCATCAACAAATCATCTCCACAAGGAACACAAAGAACACAAGATGTATGTACAATTTTCTTTTTATTATGGACTTCAATCCAGGGGTTTTTCAACAATAACTGAATAGAGTACAACTCTACAAGAGCACCAACTCTATAATGCAAGACCCAACTTACACACTCGGCACCAACTGAGATGAGGCAACAATCCTCAACAGATATCAATATGCAACAGGTACGCGACCTGTCAGTAGTGCAGCATGCGTATGTACGTGCCCTACCAGTAATACAACCCGTGTGTATACACACTCAAGTAGTACTACAACATGCGTATACCTTCTGAGCTATTAGGGTTTATCCTTCAAGATCAACTTAGATTATCTGCAACCAATTTATCACTGTCTTATGTTTCTCATTGTCCAAACTGACCACCAACCAGTCACAACACATCCAAGCTCTCCAATATCTTACTCATTCTCCACAACCAATCAATATGAATGCTAACTCAATCATGCATCAGTAATCAACATACTATAGCCATCATATCAGTACTAAATCATAAGAGTGCTGCTCACTCCATCAACCAACATAAACCACATCATAGCAACCATACCAAGAATTCCCTAATCATTCACAACACAACAAATAATAGTATCCATCAAGACAATAATGTAACGATACTAGTGTCTCAGTGACAGATCTGAGTCCATAGAATGCAGATCTGGAACCTGCTTTAGTCTTCAACAGCTTGTCATCATCTCAACCAAAAATCTCCATGATTTTATCCACTGTATGCTCCCTATACACAGATAGCCTGTGTACTATATGCACCTTGTACAAAGACAACTTGTGTATACGCACCCTATACACTGACAACCCGCGTACGCACCAGAAAATAGGGTTTTTCTGTAATTCTGAGAATTTCGTCATCATGATCTCAAACTTGCCAAAACTTCAAAGCGTCCATGAGATCCTCCTCACGCTCTCTTTCTCAGAATAGATCTTCAATCTTGCTCAAGATATCCACACCAAAGATGCTCTCACAAGAAGCTCTCCATCAATACTCCAAAAGATAATTTCACAAGAAGATCTCCATTGATCCACAAAAAGGATGTTCTGCAATTGCCCATTTCTATCTTATTTATACTTTCATCCTCTAGGTCACTTAACCTATTTTCCTTATTTTAGGGTTAACCACTTTCCATAAATACAAAGTTCTCCAATACTTTATCATTTAAATATTCCTTCTTGATTTTGTCACCTTACTTTATCATTTAAATAATCTTTCTTGATTTTGTCACTTCTCTTTATTGTTTAAATAATCCACCTTGACTTTGTCACTTTACTTTATCATTTAAATAATGATTTCTTCTTTTAGGTCACTTTGACTTCTTTGACCTTGGGGGCTTCAAGCCTTCATATGGGGGTCCTCCAACTTTGTAAGACCATAAATCTCAAACTGTGAGGAGTTATGTGACGTTCCACATACCACCAGAAATGGTATGACAAGAAATATCCATATAGGATAGTTTCACCATCAAATTCATTGATATTCATCTCATTATTCCACATACAAGCATGGGTCCTCCAACCATTCTTCTAGGATAACTCAATCCACAAAGCATCTTCCCATGAGGGCTTTCATCATAAGGGGACCACTTTGGATTTCATCCATTTGTGAACTTTATCAACCATGATAAGACAATAATGAGTCATCTATACATTTTTCCAACAATGCATCATATACCAATGAAACCACATCGATCCATCTTCATCATGTATCAATGACAACTCATTGATCTTCATCATATCAATGACAACTGATTGATCCATATTCATCTATGCATTCTCATCAAGGACAATACATATTACATTACATCAATCATCAATCAATCACTTGACATCAATCAACAACATAAATCAATCAAACCATTGGCATCAATGACAACATGATCCAACAGATCATTCCTTACAACTCCCCGCAGAATGGGGTTGTTGAGAGAAAGAACATGGATATTTTTGGTGTAGTGACATCTATGTTTCATGATCAGGGGTTTCCATTTTTATTATGGGGTGAGGCTTGTAGTAGTGCAGTGTATCTGCAAAATTGGAGTCCACATATCTGCAGTGTATCTCTAGAATTATAGTGTAGTGTAGTGTATCTGGGGAACAAGAATCCTAAGGAGGACTTCACTGGGAGGAGGCCAGATGTTGTACACCTTCACATATATTGGGTGTCTAACTTTCTCTCATGTCCCTTCTGAGAAGAGTACAAATTTGGATCCCACAACAGAGAAGGGGATCCTAGTTGGATACAACGGGGTCTCAAAGGCCTATCAGATCTACATACCATCATTAAGGAGAGTTGTTGTGAGGAGAGATGTTAGATTCGAGGAGGATAGAGCCTTTTAGAGATCTTGTGAGTTGAGATATATAGTTGAGGAGTTCCCAAATATGCAGGATGATACATCACATGGGACATAGCCTTAGTTGTCTATTACACTGAGTTCAAGGGTGACTGGTCCACCCAGTACAGTTATAGGATCCCAGGTGACTGGTTCACAAACCACAGGTGCATGTGCTTCAAGATCTTAAGCATCTATGGAGCTCTATGGATGAGACTTAGGGCATGAGGGTATTTTTCCACAGGAGGTTACTTCAGGGAAGAGAAAACTAAGATGGTTTTAGGAGACCTTGAAGGAAGCCAAGGAGCTAGTTGGTGATCCCCAAAGGTTGATGAGAGAGAGTAGAGCAGTAGAGAGGTTTGGTTCATACTTGGCCATGGTGAATAGCATCAAATATTCCAAGCCCACTACTTTTGAGAAAGCAACAGACCAACAGGTCTGGAGAGAGGCCATGCAGAAGAAGTATGATTCCATCATGCAGAATGATGTGTGGGAGGTGGTGCCTAGGCTAGAGAGGAAATGAGTGGTGAATTCTAGGTGGTTATACAAGATTAAGTATGTTGCAGATGGCAGCATTGAGAAACATAAGGCTTGATTTGTGGCAAGAGGATTCTCTCAGGTTGAAGGGATTGACTATGATGAGATATTCACACTAGTTGCGAGATATACTTCCATCAAGGGTATTATGTGTTGATGATTGCAGCTATGTGAGACATTCTCTAGCTTAAAAACCTATGAGGTGTGGATCATTGAAGCTATGTGAAGTATTTCTCTCAGCTTACAAACCTGAGAGAAAGCCCCCAAGAAAGGTATGTGGTTCATGCCTGAGACAGAGCTAGGAACGTAGAAATGACCTCCTCCATTCAGAGAGTGAGAAGAACTCCATATGATTATCCAGTGGGAAAGGCGATCTGATGAGTTGGACATGCCTGTGGATGAGCACAAGGTGAACGTGTGAAATCCCAAAGTGTTGGGTGCATCGTCATGTAAACATGATGTTTTAGCCTCCTCTAACTAGCAGTGTTGATGAGAAAACTCTAGATGATTCTCTTGTGTGAGGCAGTGGGAAAGAAGATCTCTAGAGTGGACATGCTTGTGGGTGATCACATGTGTAGCTCTGGTTCTTATGTGTAATGCAGTGAGCCAGAGCTATGACATCCCTATGGATGTGCCCCTAGTGGATGAGCACTAGTGGGTGTATCAGATCCTTTGTTATATGTTGTTCAAGAGTCAGACCTTCCTGTAACTCCAATTGTTATGTAAAGGGTACAGGTCAACCCCACCTTATTGTGATTAATAATAAATGTAAACGATAATTAATATGGTTAATATTAATTATAATAATAATAATTATTATTATAATTATAATTATAATATGACTTAGTGAGGTCAGCCATGTTGAGCCAATAAACACTTCGGTTGATAGGATAAGTCTAATATAAGTAAAGGTAAATTCCCCATTGTAGAATCACAACCTTCTTGTGAGTTTGGAAATTTCAGCAAGTACACTTCTTTGGTAAAAGGTGTGCACCTCTCTTGGGTGCTAGATTTCTAGGGTTTGAAGCACCCTCTTGTGTTCTAGGGTTTATCTTGGTGGAGGTATTTCTCTTGAAGAATATAGCAAAGGATTTGGCTGGGTTTTATTCCCTTGTTGAGAAGGGTTTCCCAGGGTACTTATTGTGTTCTTGTGCATGGTGCTTCTTCTTGTGATCTTGGTTGCTGCAACATTATTGTTTATGGTTAAGTGAAATGCTAAAATGAAATAAACTTCATGCTTAACCTAGATTATGAAAAATCAACATGGTATCATAGCATAGGTCTTGAAAGAACCCATTGCACAAAGCATCCACCAAGTCTCAACACACCCTTGGCAGAACCGTACGACCCTCCTAGGGTTCCCAAAAAATTATGTATGGCCTCCCTTTCAATAGTGATTCAGCCCTTCATACTTGGATTCTAGGGAGAATTTTGACTTAGAAGAGTACGACCTATTCCAGGGCATCTCCAAAAGCTCTCAAAACGAAATTTCGAGAAATTTTGATTTTTGGCCCTAGGGTTTCTAAGGTGTTGAAATTTCATGCACAATATCAATTTTGGATTTCTGAAGAAACGTTCTCCTGAATCAACAAGCATACTTGATTGATTATTGACAGTAATAAGTCCAAGGTTGCTAATTTAACCTAATCATTAGGTTTTCAAAATCCAGTCAACAAGAAATTGAAGAAATCAATCAAATGATGAACAAAACATTAGTAGAAGATAGGCTTGATGGAGTAAGAAACTTCAGCCCCTGGAAATCAAAGATTCTAGTCACTCTTGAAGAAGATGAACTCTTGGATGTAACAACTAAAACACTACCAGACACAACTACATATAGAGATAAGAAGATAAGAAAATAAGAAGATGTCAAAGCAATAAAAATAATCATCTACTCAGTAAGAGATCACCTCTTGCCCCACATTGCGAATCTGAATACAACCTATGATATGTATAAGACTTTAAAAGGAATGTTTGAAAGTGACAACACTCTCAGAGCTCTTACCTTAAAGATCCAACTTCAAAGTACCAAGATGATGAAGGATGACACAGTTTCACTCTTCTTTATGAAGTTATCAGAGATCAAAGAATAGTTAGAGAGTATTAGGGAAATCATGTATGACAGAGAACTTGTCCTAACCACTCTCCATAATCTTCCAAAATCATGGGAGCTTTTCATTCAGAGTATCAGTGGAAGAGAAGCTCTACGAACCTTTGATTGAATATGGATAGATTGCACTCAAGAATAACTTAGACTTAGAAATAGAGGAGTGGAAGGTTCTTCAGAAGAAAATCATGCTCTTGCACTTCATACAAAGAAGGGAGGAAAATTCAAAAGAAATTTCAGGAAAACATTTAAAGGTGAAAAGTCTTGATCCAATCCAGGTTATCAAAGAAGAGATGTTTCAGAAATTCAGTGCTTCAGATGTGACAAGTATGGACACATTGCAAGAAACTGTCCAACCCGGAAGAAGGGAAGACAATATGCTTCCACCGCTGACATTGATCCAGATCCACCTCAAAAGAGTGAAGAGAAGAGAGAGGATAAATACTTCCTCTAAAAGGACATGATTACAACTAGGTAAATCAATTGATCCCTAATTTTATAGTTGATTTATTTTTCAAATAAATGAAGGATATTATTCCTAGCACAGGAGCTCTCAAAGACTTGGACCATTATCCCTAGTACGGGAGTCCAAACCATATTTAATTTGTCCATTATACAAAGAACAATCAGAAACGTTGTTCTTGAAGAAGAGATATATTTTCAAAACATCCAGAGAATCTCAGATGAAGATTAATAGTGAGACAACTACCTTCTCTCCCTTCAGCAATTCAGAGGGAGATAGACATTACTCAAGGTTATCCAGTTCTCCAGTTGATATGCTCGAAGATATTGCAGTAAGGCATAAAATGCCTACCTAGACTCACTCTAAAAGAGGCAAAGAAACATACAAGCCTCTCAAGGCACATTTCGAGAAAGAAAAAGATATTTTCGAGCTATCCTTCAGTCATGAGCCACTTCATTGATGTTGAGACTCCTTGTCTTAGAGAAGCAACATGAGAACCAGTATGGAAAGATGACATAACAGAAGAATACCAGTATATCTTAAAATAATGATCTATAAGATATTGTTCAGAGACCAGAAGGAAAGTCTCTGATGACTTCCAAACAAGATTTATAAAATCAAGAATACAACTGATAGAAGTGCCGAGAAATACAAAGCAAGATCTATAGCCATAAGTTTCTCACAAACAAAGGGAGTTGTCTTTGATGAGACACTTGATCCAGTAAGCCCGATACACTTCCATCCGTACTGCCATCCATGAGTTGGAAACTATATCAGATGGATGGATTCTTGATGAATTTGGTCTTAGCAAGAGTGTTGTTGGTCCAAACCTATATTACAGTGTTGGTGATGAGAGCCTGATTTTGATAACTTATTCAGAAAGCCTTGTTGTTGGATACAAGTAAGCTTTGACTTCTGATTTTGAGATGAAGGATATAAGTATGATGCACCACTTCTTGAAACAAGAATTATGACAGAGGACCGATGAGATTTTCCTAAAGTCAAGGAAAACATACAGTGGGAATATTAAAGAAATTCAGTATGGCAGAATGCAAAACCACCGTGATAGATTTGAAGAAAATTCAAACAAGATTGATCTACAACTGATTGGATCATTGATGTATCTGGTTAACACCATGACTGATTCATGCTATGCAATGAATGTGCTTAGTAAATCCATGAGCCAGTCGAGAGAGACTCACTGGATAGTAGTAAAGCATGTATTGAGATATATACGAGGCACAATTGGATATGGCTTGAGATATGATTCCAGTGTGAACTTGAGTTTGTAGAATATGTCGATACAGATTGAGCAGAGAGTACAATGGACCGGAAGAACACATCCGGTTGTTGTCTTACCGTGAAGTTTTCCATGGTTTCCTAATGTAGCAAGAAACAAAACTCCGTGGCCTTGAGTACCACAGAGGCAGAGTATATAACAGTGAGTGTGCGAAACAATCTGTCTTTACAAGCTTCTGACAGATTTACTTGACCATGAGATGGATCCTATGCTGATAACTAAGAACCATGTATAAAATCTCCTTAAGAACATAGTGTTTCTTGATGGATCTAAAAACGATGAGATAAAATATCCTTATATCAGAGATATGATGCAGAGGAAAATCGTACACATGCAATGCCTTCCTACACATGAGCAGATTGCAGATATATTCACCAAAGTAACTTCGTGAAGAATGGCTCATTAGTTGAGAGGGAGTGTATATGACTCCAACCAAGAAAAAAATCAAAATACATTCGTGTGAGACTTAGCATAATAAGAAATTCCTCCCTAGCTAAGAGGGAGTGTTGATGATTGCAACTATATGAGACATTCTCCAGCTTACAAACCTGTGAGGTGTGGATCATTGCAGCTATGTGAAGTATTTCTCTCATCTTACAAACCTAAGAGAAATCCCCTAAGAAGGGTACATGGTTCCTTCCTGAGACAGAGCTAGGAACGTAGATATGACCTCCTCCATTCAGAGAGTGAGAAGAAATCCATATGATTATCCAGTTGGAAAGGAGATCTGATGAGTTGGGCGTGCCTATGGATGAGCACAAGGTGAACGTGTGAAATCCCAAAGTGTTGGGTGCATCGTCATGTGAAGATGATGTGTTATCCTCCTCTGAGCAACAGATTTGATGAGAAAAATCTAGATGATTCTCCTATGTGAGGTAGTGGGAAAGAAGATCTGTAGAGTGGACGTGTCTGTGGATGAGCACATGTGAACGTGTGTAGTTCTGGTTCTTCTGTGTAATGCAGTGAGCTAGAGCTATGAAAACCCTATGGATGTGCCCCTAGTGAATGTACACTAGTGGGTGTATCAGATCCTTTTCTATATGTTGTTCAAGAGTCAAACCTGCCTGTAACCCCAATTGTTATGTAAAGGGTATAGGTCAACCCCACCTTAATGTGATTAATAATAAATGTAAAAGATAATTAATATGGTTAATATTATTATTATTATTATTATTATTAATTATTATTATAATTATAATATGACTTAGTGAGGTCGGCCCTGTTGAGCCAATAGACACTTTGGTTGATAGGATAAGTCTAATATAAGTAAAGGGAAATTCCCCATTGTGGAATCACAACCTTCTTGTGAGTTTGGAAATTTCAGCAAGTACACTTCTTTGGTAAAAGGTGCACACCTCTCTTGGGCGCTAGAGTTCTAGGGTTTGAAGCACCCTCTTATGTGCTAGGGTTTATCTTGGTGGAGGTCTTTCTCTTGAAGAATATAGAAAAGGATTTGGCTAGGTTTTCTTCCCTTGTTGAGAAGGGTTTCCCAGGGTACTTCTTGTGTTCTTATGCATGGTGTTTCTTCTTGTGATCTTGGTTGCTGCAACATTATTGTTTATGGTTAAGTGAAATGCTAAAATGAAATAAACTTCATGCTTAACCTAGATTATGAAAAATCAACATTATGGCCATTGCAGCAGAGATGGGTTGGAAGATGCATCATACGGATGCGTGGACAACATTTCTGAATGGTCTTATAGAGGAGGAAGTATACATTGAGTAACCACAGGGGTTCTAGGTGTTTTGGAGAGAGTCCCACATGTGCCTCTTGAAAAAGGCACTATATGGTCTAAAGCAAGTTCCACAAGCTTAGTATTCCATGATTGATTCTTACTTGTTGCAGATGGGATTTAAGAAGAGTGAGGTATATCTGAATCTCTATTACATTGTTTGTAGAGAGGATACTCTCATTCTTATCCTATATGTTGATGACTTGTTTATCATTGGAGGGGAGGATCTCATACTTGATTTAAAGAGGGGTTTCGCTTCTGAGTTTGAGATGAAAGACATTGGATTGATGCATTATTTCTTGGGCATGGAGGTTTGGTAGGAGTATGGGCATGTCTTTGTGGGACGAGTGAAGTTTGCAGCGGATATTCTTAGTAGATTTTAGATGGAGGATTGCAGACCCATTTTGACACCTATGGTCACCAACTGGAAGAAGCTTAGTGCTTCTGATTCTGAGTTGGTGGATGCTAGGAGATCTCGTTAGTTGATTGGTCTGTTGATGTATCTAGTCAACACTAGACCAGATATTTTTTTTCTTGTGAACACTCTCAATCAGTATATGGTGGAGCCTAGGAGTGCACACTAGATAGGAGAAAATCATGTTTTGAGGTACATAGGAAGATCAGTGGATTATGGTTTGGACTACGTCAGAGGTGATGGGGTCAGTTTGATTGGCTATACAGACTCAGACTGGGTAGGATGTGAAGTTGATATGAAGATCACTTTAGGGTGTTGTTTTGGGTTGGGATCAACAGTGGTTTCTTGGTTCAACCAGAAACAAAAGTCAGTGGCATTGAGTTTTGCTAAGGCTGAGTATATGGCAGCTAGTCAGCCCAGCTACAAGGCAATTTGGATTCACAAGTTGTTGGTTTAACTATTTGGTCATGAGTTGAGGCCTACAATGATTCACTATGATAATCAGAGTTGTATCAAACTCTTTGAGAATCGATTCTTTCATGACAGGTCCAAGCACATAGAGATCAGATACCACTTCATTCGTGATTGGGTTCAGAGAGGAGTAGTTCAGCTTGAGTACATATCTATTGATAAGTTGATTGCAGACATTCTCATGAAGTCTTTTCCAAGGAGCAAGCATGTCTACTTCAGAGACAAGATGGGAGTGGTGAAGAACACTTTCCTCGATAAGAGGGAGTGTTGAGTTTTGGTACCTTGGGAAGTTGTCCCCTAGTATTATTGAGTGTCTAACACTAAAGGGAGAAAAAGTGACCCTCACTCACTTTAATTTATGTTATAAATTCAAAGTGACTTTATGGGTTCATTAAGTCATAAAGTGACTTTATAACTTAAAGTGACCTGGGGAACTTAAGTAAAGGGGAAGATTTAATCTCCACCCTTGATCTTGTTTAGCTAAGATCTAATCCTAGCCATCGGTTCCTAGGTTAGCCTAAGGATGAGGCTAAAGGTGAAGAGAAGGAGGGAAAATGCATTCATTTGTTCACTTGTTGAGTTGAGTGAGGATAAGAGGAAATTTAAGAGAGTTGGAGAAGAAGAAGTAGGAGAGGGGCGCACCTTGATAAGAGGGAGCACCAAATAAAGGGGGAGAACTCACTCTTTTGGAGAGCTTGAAGGGTGCACATACTCATGGAGAGTGGGCACACTTAGCATTGGCAAGAGGGTGCACAAGAAAGAAGCTACAATAGGCACATTTCATAAGGAAGAAGAGTAGCACAAGAAGGGCGCAAAACCGAAGGTTTAGGGAACACACTTTAAATCAATATTGGCTCATTCTTCAAAGGCAAATATGTTGCCATACTTGAGATAAGTTGGTTGTAACATTTGTTATATCTGTTGTAATAATTTCCTTCTAGCTCCATAATAAATATTCCTCTTCAACTGGTTTTTCCCATGGGAGATTTTTCCAGGGTCATGTTGACCAAAAATGCATGTGTTAAATTCTTGTGGTTTGCATATTTCTTTATCAACATTTAAAGTGAAAAAGATCAAAAGGAAATTTATTGTTTTAATGCATGTTGAAAGAACTAATTAAGGACAACAAAAACTTCCTAAATAAACCTTGAAATCAACAACATTAAATGAACTTTAAATCATTCTTGAAGGAAATCATATATCAACAACTTAACATAACTGTTAGCAATCCTAAAACTGTGAAAAAACATTCATGTTATTGTCCTTAAAACAGTCCTAATCATACCTGAGTTGGAAAACCTAAGGAGCCTCAAATATCTTCATTTAAAAATCTTCATAAAATTAAAACTTTAATTAATTATGAGAAAGTCACTACTTCATAAAATTGGAACGTGAGTCAATTGTGAGAAAGTTATTACTCCTTATTATTAAAAAGGGAACAAGTAGAACCTTAATCAATGAGAGGAAGTCATCAATCTTAACTATGAAAGAGTTGACAATCATAGGTTTTAATTCATTTTATGTGTATTCCTAAACACAAATTCATTCACAATTTCAAACTATCTTTATAATTATTTTATAAAAAATAGAATAAATTTTATAATTATAACCACTATTTTAAAATATCACAAAATAAATAATTATTTTATAAAAAATATAATAAATTTTATAATTATAACCACTATTTTAAAATATCATAAAATAAATATATTTTTTTATTATTTAAAAAAAATAAAATTAAATAAAATATCAAAATAATCATAAGAAAAATAAAAATAAAACCTTAACCCATAATGAGAAAGTTGTAGACTAATCACACTTGAAATATTAATTCCAAACTCTTGGAATCTCCATTATTTTAAAATTTTTAATAATAAAAATCAGAAATATTAATTCAAAACTTTTAAAATCTCTATTATTTTAAAAATGTTAATAATAAAAAGCAGAGTATTTTTTTAAACAAAAAATTAATAAATTAAAATAATAATAATGTTAGTATATATTTTATTAATCTCTGAAATATATCAACTTTCCTAACACATCTTCTCTGACATTTTTGTTGATTTTCAATATAGTTCATAAACCATGTTAATGTTCTTTCCCTTAGGGCTACAACAAATTGAGCAATTTGTTTATTTTCATCAGTTATGTTTGGAACATCACATAATTTTTCACAAACGAACCAATGTCTCTTGGGATCATGACATCCTTCATAGATGGGAATGTGGTTAAGACCCATTTTATCTTTAGGCAGAGGTTTCAACTTCAGAATACTTTGATTTGTTTGAGTTTGTTGACTAAATTTTAGAATCGACTGTATGGTCGATTGTACTTCAACTAGAGTAGTCGGCTATGCTGACGATTATGCTTCGACTAGGGAATTCAGTTGTGTCGACGACTGTGATTCGATTGAATTAGTCAACGATTTGATTGCTATCTAGGATTCTTTACTTTCTTTGTTTTTTTCAACTATCTCGCTTGGATATGGAATGTCACTCATTTGACACCCTTTGTTGGGACCAGTTTTGGGAGTTGCATAGTGTGCTTAGAAGAAGGAAAGGCAGTTAGCACGCACAAAGGAAGGAAGATCATTGAGTCGTTAGGAATTTTGGGTCCATTAACAAGGGCTAAGCCCTAAATGTGATTATATAAATATGTAAGGGTTTTTGGGTAGAAAGGGGGAGTAGTAATGAAAGTGTGATGGAGGAGAGTACATGTGTGAGGTAAGTATGCATTGTATGCATGAATGTATAGTGAAGAGAGACAAAGAGAGGGAGAAGGATATGAGAATGGCAAGGGAATAATGTATGAGCGCAATGCACATATTTTCTAAGGAATGATTCTGAATAATATAAGAAGTTGGTGGTTGTGGATGTATCCCATCTTGGGTGAACCACGTTAAATATGGTGTCTCTATGTTATGATGTGATTGTTATGTTTATTTCACACATATAATGTATGGTTAATATTAATATGTTATATGTTCTAATGATTCTGCACACGTGATATAACTTATAGTGAACAAATGTTAAGTATAATGGTTATGAGAACTGCCTCACATCCCTTCAAGACTGCGGAAACCTAGTTCCTGTAGTTCCCATAGATACCTCAGGTGAGATTTCACATACTTGTGGGTGATGTCGAAAGGGTCGGTATCTTAGGGTTTTGTTGGTGAATTAATGTTGAACCCCACTACGTGCCAACAAATGGTTCTATTGATGGGACCAGGATCCGTGACTAAGGGGAATGTGGAGGCCAACTAAGGAAGAGATCAGAAACTGGTTAGAAGCAAAAGAGCACTAGTTTTCCAAAGATCAGAATAAGAACCTACAGATCAGTTTGGAGCAGTGGTTACAAATGTATGTATTTATAGACTTACATGATATTTTCTTTGTTGATTTCACTATAGTATTGGCTAAGTGGTTACATATATTAGCTGAAAATAACAGAACATTACACACTGTTGTTCCAAGGAATTGGACCCCTGAGTTGATTCAACAAGTTAATATTATAAGTAATAAGATCTCGCATGTAGTTGATTTCTGGTTGGATAGTGTATTGGGGGCTATATTACTGAGTTTTCTATAGATTGTACCCAGCCATATAATTTTGTCGAAAGAGAGTTCTTTAAAGGTCCACACATAAGATATTTGAAATCACTGTGTACTTGGGTCAAAATGTTCTTGTGTGATAAAAGTGGCATGAAGCTAGAATCTGATCACCTTAGTAGCTAAGTGCCTTCACACGCATAGGGGGACTGGGGGATGACCATGGGATGGTTTGAGTGTATAGAGAAGAGGGATGCATGAAGGAATAAATGAGGAACATATTGACTGAGAACGCTGAGAGAAGAAGGATGTGAAACATAAGAAGAGATTGGAGTGTTGTGTAGTGGAAAAATATTTCGGTATAGTAGGAAGAGGATTGTGGTTGATAGAGAAGCGCAACACAGTGAGGTTGAGGAAAGAGACACTGGTGTAGTACTCCATATCGAAGGAATACCGTGCACAGAGGAAAAGGAAAAGGATCATAAAATTAGTCCAACAGAAGGCGATCCATTACATCCCACTCAAGCCAGACTTTACATCGAACCCATGACCCCATGTGCGTCTTCGAGATCTAAAACTTTGTCTTGAACACTTGTAGTTAGTGAAGGAAGCAAGGATATGAGTAAAAGTAGTTAAAGTAGTGGAAGTAGTGCACCAATTCAGGATCAGTTGGTGACATCGACGAAGAATAATACGCAGTATGCCATGGCGGGGGTAAAACCCACTTTGATTATGCATGTATTCCATGGAGCAAGGACAAAAGATCCAAAACAATAGTTATTTTCTTGTGAAGAAATATGGATCATGAAGAACGACTAGGATGGTGATGTGAAGATCATGTAGTTAGTGATGACATTCAAAGATCGCACGTTACTCTGGTATATGAAGTATCAGTCCACTGATGACATCAAGCATGCTCTGTTAAAATAATTCAAGAAACCGAAGTATGATTCGTAGTGCATTACAAAACTAAAAGAGATTAAGAAGTTGCAGAATGAATCAGTGTGGGATTTTGACCAAAGATGCAAGATATTGATGGATCGATTGACCTTCCAAATTCCAGATGAGCAATATAGGGAATGGTTCATGGCATGATTGTTACCACATATACAATGCCCATTTATGCAACAAAATATTACGTCACAGTCAAAAGTGCTAAATATCACCATGAAACTGGAAACATATCCTATAGGAGAAAATGGCTCAGGTCCAGTCGCATCTAACAACTTTGACAATTTGGTTGGAGGAGCTTGCTAAAGGGAAAGAAAAGTGCAAAGAAGTCTATTGTACCACATACAGAAAGGAAGGTCATCATAAGAAAAAGTTCCCATACTTTAAATAATATTTGGCTATAGGATCCTCAAATCCCTTGGCACCAGGAGGAGGAGTCTATTGTGAGATATGCAGAACAATGGGTCATCACACGACATCTTGTCCTTTGATGCAGAAGTATCAGAGCACTGCCAAAAAATTATTTTGTAATTTTTGTAAGTCCATGGGACATGATGAAAAGGAATGTCGTGCACTCAATCTAATGAGAAAACGCATTGCGGATGCATACAAAGTTCAAGGGGAAGAAGGATTGAAAGGAGGGTGTTATAGCGGGAAAACCCCCCTATGGAATACACTAGGGTTCCACATGTAGGCAGATCTAACTATCTAAAAGTCTCCTACTCTTTATACTACCCCGAATATACCCCACATTCATACAAGAAATACAAAGTAAAAAGATCTGATAACTCTACCTTAAACTCCACGTTCAGTGTCGATCCTTTCGTGTTCTATTTCTCCTCGACTACAAGTCTCCTCCCAAGGCTAACCTTCATTCATAAAAAGACAAACAAGAAACTACGAACATGTATCTCATATATGAATTAGTGGGTTAGATGTTAGTATAAAAAATAAATCAAACATAAATATTGAACACATCATATTGCGGGACATAAAAAGTATTCCTTTTATTAATATCACAAAGTTTACTTACAACGAGATCAACGACTACTCCTCGAACCTAGTCTGGGGTCCTCTTCACTAAGCTCCAATTGCGCTTCCATGTATCTTTCTCCTCTCACACTTCTCTCTAGGGAAATGGCATAGGCTTATAATGGAGGGAAAAGGAAAGAATGGACAATTCTTGCTCAAAACTCACAAGGTGGATACAAATTCTTGGGGCAAGGAGGGGATGTGAAACAGGTAGAGTTTCATTGTTCTTATTCTTCTCCTTGGAATGAGAACCCGACACCTCCTTTTATATGAAAAAAGGATGGTTATTCAGTTGGGTGACGGGCTATAGGCAGTGGGACAATTGGAAAACTACCCCAAAGCTCGTAATCTCAAAGAATTCCTATTAACTTTTTAATTTTTGCAACATTTGTGGGTATACACGGGATGCAATGGTGAAAATAGCATACTTACACGAGATGTAGTGGTGAAAAAAGCATGTGTATGCAGGCAGTAGTGGTGCAGTTCACGTACATCTTCAAAAATATGGTTTTTAAGAAGAGTTGCTCAGTGATGGCTTGGAAAAAATAGTAAGTAAGAGGGCCAATGCCATGTATGCATATATGGTGCAATTTAGGGTTATAATAGATGCCCCCTAATGCGTGAGGTTAGAAGAGAATCTAATGGATGAAATACATTACAAATCTTCACCAACGTACAAAGTGAGTGAGCCTGGGACTAGAGTTCGGGAGGTGCCATCTGTAAAACTAATAATTGTCTCACCGAGGCAGGCATACCCATGCTCGGGATGAAATAAATCATGGCTGCCAATCAAATACAATGCATATCCATGTCATATAACTATATAAAGTGTATCCGTGAGAAATACACAACAGATATACATCTCAAAATCAAAGATATACATGTATAGTATCCATCTTCAAGAAGCCAAATGACGCCTGATGGCTGGAGATGAGGCCTTCAAAGCTCGAGAAACAACTTCAAGATCCTCAAAACTCAGGTAGGAGTGTAATGTGAGTGTACAACTTCGCTACCCAGAGGTCTTCGACGGATCGTCGGGGAACATACAAGCGAATCTCAGTGATCATGCAGAGAACTTCATTGATTTCGAACAAAGACTTGATTGGATTATGAGGATGGTCAGGCATGAGGGAAAGAGAAAAAATGTGGAAAGGATGACTTAGGTTGGGTAAAAATTCCCTTGGACAATAGCACGAATGATGATCAGACTCAGGCAACATGACATTGACATAAGTTCATGATGCAGGAGGCAACCCAAACTCTCCAAGTGTTTGGAAGGATAACCAAATGGAAGAGGACACAACTCTATGTAGAGAGAACAACTTCCTAAGGTCATATTAAATCCCAATGCTTGACGATAAACAAAAGGATGTGCTATGTCCAAGGGAGACTCATTATGCTGCCAAAAAAAAAAAAAAATACTTTTCCCGTCCTCTTTTTGGGGTATATTTGATTTTTTTGTCGTTTTCAATATTTTGAAGAGATTGAAAAAGAATAAAAGAATGCTACATTACAAAGGAGGAACGAGTGTTGCAAAGAATACTATTTCCAAGCGCAAGGAACACACTAATTCTCATAGCAAGTAAACATGTGCATGGAAAGGACACTTGGGAAAATTCCTCCATGGGTCAAGGTGTCAGGTCACAGAGGCAAAGTGCTACAAGGCTTGCATATAAGGCATGCTTCAAAGGTTCAGTTGAGAGAAACATGGACCCGACATTAGGCCAAAGATGCAGATATGCAAGTGCGATTAGAAGGACACGATGAAACCCCCTTCAATGTATTTTTCACGATCCCAGAGAGGGTAAGCTCGATGGTTTTTCATTTTTAGAGAGTTTGAAAAAACATAAAAGAAGACTCCACTGGGGTACATTTTTCGAAGGTAGTCTAGTCGGTTCGAAAAAGGGATAAACTAGCACCGAAAAGATGTTTATTCAAAACCATTTTAATGAGTGTGACACAGACAAGATCACTCAACAATCTTTTCAATTTTAAGGAGTCTGAAAAGAGCTTAACTATGGACTCGCAACCTTTTTCTAGATTTAGTCTCCTTAGCGTGAAAAAGTATAAAATCTACTTAGGAGAACTCTCCCGGTGAGATGAATCTCCCGAGGTGTACCTTTTTCCTCAATATACAGGCTGGAAAAAGGGGTAAACTCATGCCAGTAGATGCTTTTCTGAACCAATTAACAAGTGCGAAAGAACAAGGTCACTCGACGATCTTTTCAATTTTAAGGAGTCTAAAAAGAGCTTAACTATGGACTCTGTAGGGGATGTTCTTCTAGACCATTTTAATGAGTGTGAAAAAACAAGGTCACTTGAAAATATTTTCAATATTAGGGAGTCTGAAAAGAGCTTAACTATGGACTTTGTGGGGGGTCCTTTTTCATAAATTTAGTCCCTCATGCTAGAAAAAGGGTTAAACGTATACATGAGAATACTCTTCTAGCGAACCAAAGTTCCTAGAGCATACCTTTGTTCATAAAATTGACCATACGGACCGAAAAAGGGGTAAACTACCACCGGATAGACGTGCCTTCAAATTTTAGTTTGGCGAGCATGAAGGACAACAAGGTCGCTCGACAATCTTTTCAATTTTAGAGAGTCTAAAAAGGGCTTAAAAGACGACTTGTTTTCTAGGAGTCCCGAGGGTGAGGTCAAGAGTGATGACATATCAAATGTATGAGGCTCAATCTCATAATCAGGACAAGACTAACAAGGACTCCCAAGCCTAAAGTCATTAATGACATCATGGACACCAAAAATGCAACTAGGATCTACCTAGGGCATCCATGTAGAGGTAGGCTCTACCACCAAATTATGACACTTCTAAAGCAGCAATGATGGTTCCATGTCGCAATTCAATGGGTTTGATCCTATGGAAAAGAGAAAAAGACAAAGAGATGAAAAAAGTGGAGGTGGAATCCTAACTTAAATGCAAAAATTTGGAAAAATGACTTTTACCAAAGAATCTTTAAAAGTGACCCATCTCCCAAAACGTTTTCCAAACCAAACGTGAAGTGTATCGTAACATCCAATGAGAAATTCAAGAACCACGTTAAATGATTTTCAAGCTAGTAAAAATGACAAAAGGGTCCAAAAAATGACAAAAAGGGCCAAAGAAGTCTATAAATAGAAGTTGGGAGCTCATTATCATCATTGCAAATTGAGAATT
Organism: Picea sitchensis; assembly: GCA_010110895.2. Taxonomy (NCBI): domain Eukaryota; kingdom Viridiplantae; phylum Streptophyta; class Pinopsida; order Pinales; family Pinaceae; genus Picea; species Picea sitchensis. The sequence continues at coordinate 40,954 of SNQJ01S0021326.1, forward strand.
GACAAAAAATCCAAAAAGACCCCTTTTCTAAAAGAGTTGATTATGGGAGCTTCAGAGAACGAAACGAACTTTCGCTGTGACCAAGTAAGTATAAATCAACCCCTATTGCATTTCAATACTTCCCTTTTTCATTTATTTTAGTTTTTTGGGGGGCGTGCACTCCTAAAAAGGGGTGGCCCTATGTGTACGCGGGTTGTCTAAGGACAGCCCGCGTATGCCCATGGGAAGAGAATAATCTGCCCGCATGCATACGTGATTGTGCACAATACAACCCACGTAAACTCTCAAGAACATGGAAAAATTAAAAGTACAAGATTTAACTCTCCTTTGAACTTGTTTGTAACGGGATGTATGTCCATTGGAGAGAGAGGGAGCATGAGGACATTGATTCTTTGGTTGAAGAAGACCATGCTACTGTCACCGCATTAAAACAATGCGGGTTGTGGAAATTCTTCCGGTGTCCACTCATGAGGGAACAACCCAGGCTGTTGAATGCCTTGGTAGATTACTAGAACCCTGACGCTGAGGCATTTATGCTCAAGGGGCAGTCATTGACTCCAACGACTGAGGATATTTATTTTCTGACTGGCCTCTCGAGGAGAGGGGAACTAGTCAACCTTCATGCTTTTCCTCTTGGGCCTCACAACATAGTCGAGTTGATCGGGCTACACTGCGAGGCTGGCACAAATAAAGTGGGTTCTCAGGTGTCGATCCATAAGATTACCAACCTATCATTGCAAGTGATAGTTTTATTCATTGGGTGGATCACTGGATCCGCGGACTTACATCAAACCTCCCAGGCACACATGCATTGTGCAGTACAGTGCTTAAAAGCATGAGTTTTAGACTAGAGTACAACCATGCTAGAGTGCATGAAGAGACAACTCATGGAGTGTCATGGGTGGAACAACAAAAACTTTGGGTTCGAGACTATTATAAACTCTTTTTTCTTCAAGAGGGTACCCAGTCTCAATCCACAAGAGACAATACAGGGGGTACATGGCCTCCTTCCCAGCAGTGTGTAGGTGAGCGACATTATTTCCGCAACAGGGGGGAGGGAGGACCATTGAGGCCTTTGACGATACTTTTTTTACTAGTGGTCTCAGCATATTCCGGATATAGAGGACCACCCCTATTCCAGGATCAACTTCTCCAGGGATCCTGATATGCCCGTACCTCCCAGAGCAGAGCGAGGAGAGATAGATACATTTTCTTTTAAAAGTTTTTATTTTATTTTTATATATATCATTTTTATGTGTACCAGAGTATCTAACAACTATGTATATGTTATGTACAAATGTGGGACCAGTGTGTCCAACATATTTTGTGAGGAACAGGCAGCATCCTCGACCAGAGGCAACACCAACAGTGGCTACCAGACCACCAGCAGCATCAGGAGGACCTCCAGCTGGAGAGGTTGAGAGAGTGTTGAGACAGGTGGAGTGGAACCTCAATGTGCTCACTCGTACCATGCCCATGGTTGAGATTGAATATCTCCTGCCATCTATGAAACCTCATGTAGTTGGGGTGCCATGGACCTGGGTCCATCTTTTCTGGCGTTTGGAAAATGTTGTTTTTCACTATGGCAGATCCAACAAGCCTTGTGCTTAGCTTAGGGTGGACCACTTATGTGCCGAGAGCAATTTTTGTATATTTTTTAGGGAATAAGCCCCATGATGTATAGCAGGCATATTATTTTTTGAGGCACTTACACCCACCTACGTAGTCTGATACTTTTGATATATATATATATATGCGTTTTTACATCTTTTATGTCTTATGGATCACAATTTTACAATGTATGTACATGTGTATGTGTGTGATTCTTTTTATGTGTGTGCAATATGCCAATCTAATACATGATTAGCTAGAGTATCTATGATTTGATTCAATCTCCTAGGAACATGGATATACATAATGTAATCAAAGCATCGTTCTAGTAGACCTACCCTAAGGAATCGTTAGTGTAGAGTAGGATCATAAACGCGGTAAACCCCATTTAACTGGGACACAACTAGTTGTGCATATAAGTAGACTCGGAGGTCAGAGATACCATGCGACAAAGCCTCAAGAAGAAAATCTATCATTGTGTTGTATTTAGCGACATTGTTTGTGACATCACCTAGACAGATACCTCCAGAAGATAGCAACTGGCCTTGAGGTGTGAAGATCACCAAAGCTATGGAAGAAAGTCTCTGAGTGTGTCAGATAGTGTTGTCCACGAACCCAATGAACACCTCTGATTCACTTGACATTTTCCATAGTGAAAAAGATGACATAAAAAAAAAAACGTCCATAAAACAAAAAAAATAAAACAATCTAACTGTATAAGAACTATACATATGTACAAGAAGTCACCCAAGGCGACCCACTTATGAGTAATACTTCTTGAGGTAGAGCCCATTTCTAGGCTCCTCTAAATCTTTCCCTTCGAAGTCAACCAGACAATAAGAACCCTTCTTTAGTACCTCCTTCATGATGAAAGGTCTGAACCACATGGGTTTGAACTTGTCTGCCCCTAGGGGATCCTTATCTTGGTCATAGACCAAGACAAGGTCGCCTTCGAAGAGAATCTGAGGATGAATGGATCGATCATACTGACACTTGAATTTTTTCTTGTGAGCCTTATTACCCAAGGCTGCATCACGTCGCTGCTCGAGATATAATAAGCGTTACTCAAGTGGTGAAGTGTCTAGAAATAATTGTACTTCCAACTTTAGAGATGGGATCTGGCACTCTATTGGAAATACTACTTCCATCCCGTAAATGAGTTGAAAAGGTGAGAAACCGGTTGCAGTATTTATAGACATTCGGTAGGCCCACAATGTCAATTACAACATCAAATGCCAATTTGACTTGGCCGAATTGATCGTTCCCTGTAGAATGGTCTTGAGAGACTTATTGACAGCTTCCACTTGACCATTCACTTGTGGGTAGTAAGGTGATGAGTGTTCTTGCCTCAACCCAAGCTTTGACGTTAACTCAGACATCATTTTGTTCTGAAAGTGACTGCCATGGTCAGTGACAATCTCCTTCGGGATGTCGAACCTTGCTACAATCTAGTTAAAAATAAAGAGAGTTGTTGTTTTTCCATCATCTTTGAATGTTGGCATAGCCTCGACCCACTTTTTGAAGTATTCTACCACTACGATGATATAACGATGCCCCCTGGTTGAATCCAGTGACATGTAGTGTAATCAATCCCCCACTTGGTGAAAGGACCAACTGTAATGATGAGAAAAATGGGAGTGGGGTGTGCCCTCAGCTTCTGAGAGAATATCTGACACAGGTGGCACTTCTTGACCGATTCAACACAATATTTGATCAACGTCATCAAAAAATAACCTGCTCGTAGAATCTTTTGGGTTGTTGCCAAACTAGACAAATGACCACCGCATGCTCTAGTGTGGTAGTCGTTAAGCACGAGTTCTGCTTCTTCATGAGTGAGACACTGGCAGAGGATGCAATCTACACCCCAACGATACAAAGTGTCATCGAGAATGAGATAGTTTTTCGCTTGATGGTGTATACGTCGATGATCATCGCGAGAAGTAGAGGTGGGGCACTTCAAAGTCTGGAGATAGACTAGTATATCTCCATACCAGGGGTTCAAAGTTGAAATCAGAAAAATATCTCCTTTAATCGGTGATTCTTCGGGCATAACATCACCTGATTCGACTGGAAGTTTCGAGATAAGTTCCACAAAGACCAGTGACTTCTTAGATTTTGCAGAAACAAAATCCAAGTCAAATTCTTGGAGGATAAATATCCATTTATTGATATTTCCATAGATTATACATCATCTCAACACGTATTGAAACAGATTCACAACGACAATGATGGTGGTCTTACGAAGAAGAATATAATGACATAACCACTAGATAGCATGTACCGTTGCCAATGCTAGCTTCTCAACGTGGGAGTAATTGAGTTCTGGTCCAACCAGGCCTCAACTCAGGTAATAAATCACATGCTCTTCAAGTAGATCATCCTCTTGAACCAAGACCATACCGATGGTTGACTCTACAGTGGCCAAATACAATAAGAAATATTTATTATAATTGAGAGGCTGGAGTAGAGGGGCAGACGTGAGGTTACATTTCAATGCTTTGAAAGAGCGTTGAGTGGCTTCCTCCCAATGGAAAGGGACTCCCTTCTTCAGTAGATGCATAAACCATTTAGTGATCTCGGCATAGTTTGCGATAAAACGATGAAGAAAAATCACTTTACCTTGTAAGCTTGAAGCTGAGGGACTGTGCACGGGGGAGGAAATTGAACTATCGCCTCAACCTTCAAAGGATCCACCATGATCCATGTTGTCGAAACTATGAAACCTAGAAGATGACTCGACATCATGCAGAAACTGCACTTGTTTGGATTCAAGTGAATCCGATAGTAGCGACATCGCTCAAAGATAAGTCGAAGGTGCACGGGATGATCAACTCTCTTACGAGATCATGATGCTAAATAATCAAGATAGGCCTCGAATATATGTCTTAGGTCATGGAAAGAAAAAGACATGGCCCACTGAAAAGTGGCTCCAACATTCTTCAAGCCAAAAGGCATCTTCCGATAAGCAAATGTACCCCATGGACATATACAAGTTGTTTTATGCTGGTCTTCGAGCTTAATTTGTATCTGATTATATCCCGAAAAACCATCCATGAAATAAAATACCTCACAGCCTGCACACTCATCGACAATCTGGTCGATGAATGGGGTGGGGAAATTATCCTTTGGACAGGCCTTGTTCAAATCATGGAAGTCCATACATACGCGAATCGTTCCCTGATTTTTGTTGACCGGAATAGGATTTGACACCCATTGAGTCAACTGAATGAGGTAGATGAAACCAACTTTGAGCAATTTCTCTACATCCTTAATGGATATTTCTTTCTGAGGATTGACCGCATGAAGCTTATGTCGGACCAGCTTGGCATCAGGATAAGTCGTTATTTCATGTTTAATGATTCTTGGATCAATGCCTAGCATTTCCTTGTAAGACCAAGCAAAAACATCGTGGAATTCTTTAAATAAATCTGTGTAGATTTGAATCTCCTTGGGGGAGTAGTCCACTCTGACGAAGACATTCTCCACGATGCCAGGGGTTCAGGAGATGTCAATAGGTATCGTTTCAACGATGGTTTCCATATTATCCTTGGAAAAAATGGTGTGTGTATCCAAAGGATTAATAGGACAAGACCTATCTCCATTCATAGTCAACACAAATTCTCCTGCCTCTATTCTTATTAACTCTGGGAGAAAATAAGATCTATGATGGAGATCGTCCCAGGGTCTATCTGTACCAATCAATGTTAGGGTCCGAACCCGCACATAGGTAGAACAATATATTCAGATGTAATAATGGTCAATATTAATAAGGCCTTTCAATAAAATAGAATAATGCGGATGTAAGAAGATCTAATAGAAGCTTCTGCTTCTAGAAGGATCTTCCTCTAGATGCTTCTTTTTAGTATAAATAGGAGTCGAGGGTATGAGAACCCTAACTTGAATATTATTGTAATAGAGCTCTGTTCAACTGGAGTTTTCCCCCTCGAAGAGGCCCGTGAACCTTGCTTTCAGATTCAAAGTGTTATTTCTGTTATTATTCTCATATCATTTCAGTGCTATTGTGGTGAATGTGTTAGTTATATTGTTGTTATTCTGCCATTTCTAGAATTTTATTTATATTCTGCATACATTTTATATCTGGTATATTACAAGTGGTATCAGAGCACTTTCCTCGGCAGAAAGTGTGGGTTAATTTTTTTTTCCAGGGTAGAGATGTATTCCAGCATCTTTAAGCCACAGAGATCTGTCGTTATGCGCATAAACCCACAATTGAGGGATTCATACACGCAAGAAATACAAGTGGTACTTAAGCGCACATCTGTTGTCCACCCTTGTAACCCCTGTTGGTACCCCTTCGAGTTGTAGTGCATCAGACAACACTTGTGTATAGATCGACCTAGATTACCTGAAAGCCCTCTTTAGATAAACTGATCGGCAGCCTAACTGCTATAGTGTCACCGAGAACAACATTCGGAAAGATAATTGCTATTACCTGGGTAGTCGGGTAGTACGGCTAAGGGTACGGTCTATCCTCCTTAGTTAGTTCCCTGAGATATTGGGTCGAGTACTACTGTTGGACCCCGCACATATATCAGAGAGATATAGCACAGGGAAAACCCTTGTCTGTAAAACCCTTGAATACCTAACCCTTGGGGATATAAACATAAACAAATTAAAACAAACAAGATCTATTGCTGCGCAACTGTGTTCGAGTTTCCAAGTAAATACACATTTCTTTCTGGTTAAGAATTTGGGCATTTCCTCTTTGTAGTATTCTTCAGACTGGAGTCTAACTCACCATTATTTGAGACCTATTCCATTGGATTCATCTCTTCTCCCTTATCACATCCATCCATACCATTTTTCGGTGAACTTTTTGACCCCGCCCGCCCCTTTTCAGTTCCCCCATCCTCATGGCCCATGCCCGTAGCCAAGACTTGGAAGCTTGCTTCAACAACTTGCAATCTGGTCTCATCGAGACCCAACAAGAGGTGAAACAACTTAGTGCCAATGTTGCCTCCATCAATACAACCATGTAGTCCTCAAGGGAGGAAATCAAACAAGACCTCACCACCCAGCTTGAATAAGTCTTTTTGACACTCTACACCAAACTGAATATCCCTACAGATAACTCTTCCTCTTCCTCACCTCCACATACTGACGGTGACCATTCCCCTCATTCCCATAACTTTCAGAACCATCACTTTCAATGTGACCTACACCTTCCACGAGTGGATGTGACCAAATTTGATGGCTCAAACCCCACTGGTTGGGTAACCCAAATGGAACATTATTTCTCTTTATACGACATTACAGATGACTTGGCCAAAATCCGGTATGGTGTTCTCCATCTAGATCAGGAACGTTGGAAATGGTGGCAATGGAGAAAAAAATCTCGTCAAGGGTATATTGCTTGGACACACCTTGTGGCAGAGCTTTATGAATGCTTTGATACTGACACCAACCATTTGGGTCGTTTGACAAAGTTGAAGCAATTAGGAACAATGGAAGACTTTATAGCTTCCTTTGAGCACCTGGATTTTAGAGTAGAGGGCATGTTTGATGCCTTTTTCTGAGAGTGTTTTATCAGTGGCCTCAAGGATGATATTCGGGCCCATGTCCTCATGGCTCGGCCTCAGAGTTGGGTGGAGGCTACTAAAAGAGCTAAAGAAGCACAACAGGTTGTATCTTCTCAGAAAAAAAAACCCTCCTTTATCCCTCGCCCTAAACCAGTAAATCCCACTACTCCCTCTGCTCCACTAAAGATCCAAAAATTGACCAGGGTTGAAATGGTTGAACGCCAACTCAAAGGCCTTTGTTATAACTGTGATGACAAATATTTCTTGGGCCATAAGTGTAAAGAAAAAAATCCTTTTATGGCCATCTCCAAGGATATTTCAGAAGAGGATGTAGAAACTTCCCTTGTGTCTGAGTCATATGAATCCACTAACATAAGCCCTCCCTCAGACCCTCCCGAAGTAGAACCGATCATTTCCCTCAATGCTCTCATTGGCTTCTCCACTCCCCAAACCCTCAAGATAATCGGTTACATCAAGCATTAGAAGGTCATCATTCTGGTTGATAGTGCTAGCACCCATAATTTTATTCATCACCGCATTTCCCAAGAAACTCATTGCTACATCCATGCATTCAATAATTTCCAAATCATGATTGCCAATGGTGGCTCCATGAAATGTGGAGGGTGTTGTGAAAATGTGTGTCTCCAAATTGGTGAATACCACCTGAAATCCCATATGTTTGCTATCGACATGGGAGTTTGTGAAATTGTGTTGGGTGCACACTGGATAAGGAATTTGGGTCCCATTCTCCTGGATTTTAAAGACTTAACCATGAAATTTGACCAAGAGGGCCACCAATATAAGTTCCAAGGCATCACCGTCAGTTCATCTGAGATCATTAGTTCCCATCGCATGGAAAAGCTTCTCAAAAAAGGTCATTCTGGTGTTATCTCCCAACTCCATGCCATACAAGAAACAGGTACACCCTTGGTCCCGCAAGACATCCAAGACATCCTTTCTAAACATCCATAGGTATTTTCCACCCCCCAAGGACTCCCTCCTTCCCGTGGTTTTCATGATCATTCCAATCCCCTTGTACCCGAAATCCTTCCTCCCAATATCCATTCGTATCATCACCCCTTTTCCCAAAAAAATGAAATCGAGAAAATGGTCCAGGAACTCCTTAATGCAGGCGTTATCCTCCCTAGTACAAGCCCCTACTCTTCTCATGTGGTCATGGTCCTAAAGAAAGAAGTTTCTTGGCAAATGTGTCCTGACTTCTGTGCCCTCAACAAACTTACCATCAAAGACAAATTCCCCATTCCTATCATTGATGACCTCCTGGATGAATTGAGTGGCACCCAATTCTTCACTAAACTAGATCTTTGTTCGGTCTACCACCATATACGTATGAAAGAGGTAGACATTCCCAAGACTTCCTTTATAACTCATGAGGATCACTATGAGTTTTTTGTCATGCCCTTTGGCTTGTGTAATGCCCCCTCCACCTTCCAAAGCCTCATGAATCATGTCTTCCATCCTTTTCTCCGCCATTTTGTCTTAGTTTTTTTTTATGATATCCTCATCTATAGAAA
>SNQJ01S0021326.1:52978-66392 GCA_010110895.2 Picea sitchensis
GACATCGCCGGAAGGAGGCGGGTAATCGAACGTACCCATCAAATGTGGGCACAAACCAGCCCCCACATTGAATACGTCGAGTTGTGGGTTATCAATCATTGGGACCAAGGATGCCCCTGATGAAGGGTCAGGCCTGGAGAAGGACAATTGATCAATGGTCACGATTCGGCCCCCGTGTGGAAAAAACAAGACCTGAAAAAATGTGGCAACCACTGCATGCATGGAATATGTCCAACTCCTTCCTAACAACAGGTTGTAGTTAAGAGGCACATCGACCACTTCAACTTCGACGCACACAGTCTTCCCTCCTAACTGCGCGAGGAAAGAAGGGATGATTCCATGTGGTCTGAAATAATGACCGTCGAAAGAGGTAAGAAGATTAGGCAACGAAGACAAAACGGGTTGGCCAATGGCCTTCCAAGACACCAACGACATCATGCATGTCGAGGCACTCTCCTCAACCACCATGCAGAAAATGTTTGGAGTAAAATATTTCATGGGGTGATCCACTATTATCTGAAACACAACGTGGTATGGGACACAAGGCTTCAAGTCGGTTGTATCAATCATCGTCGTTCCCGGATTACAAGTCTCTGTGGAACCTAATGAAGCTAGTAGAGCCTTTCTCTTGGAAGGGAAGCTCTGGAGGACCTCTAAATCCGACATCATGCAAGAGGTTTGTGACAAATCCTCCACCTTAGAGTAATTATGGGTGACCCTCACATTTGGATTTTGCAAATCTTTCTTGAATGCCCCTTTCAGGATGTGTGTCATTGTTTCACCCATCATCTTCTCAATCCGAAGAGGAAAAAATGGGTTTACAACTTCCTTACCCTTCTAAGAAGTTTAAGGAATTTTGTAATCGTGTTCCCTAGTCGCTATGTAGGTGTCACCTTTCATCATATACACGTTCATGGACGAAGGATTACTAGAATATGGAGGGGGTCCATGACTTCCCCCATCCGCGCTCGAAGAGGCTTGAGTTAATTTTTTCCCATGAGGAAACGGGTTTGTTAACACAATAGGTTGTTGTTGCGCCAGTAAATTTTGGGCCTCCACAATCTGAGGGCACAGGTGAGTCAGGTGGTATTCCGTGAAAAGGTTACATGGATACTTTGAATTTCTTTTCTCTATGTTGGGCCAGCATTGTTGGTGGGTTTCTTATCCCCCTTACCCTTCTTTCATTGTTTCTTCTTTCCGTCAGGCTGCTAGTTGGCCTTCAAGTTCATCGATTTAACACTGTGTACATCCAATGTTTGAGTAGGGGGAGAAACCAAACCAATGGTCGTGTTGGCCGTTGTTTGTTGTATCGACAATTTTTGCAATTGATTCGATAGTTGATCAGTGGGCTTCACTTGTGCTGAACCAATGATGCCATTGGCGTTTGGTCCAAACTTGTGTCTGGTCTTATAAAGAATAGACCGTAGCACATCTGGAAAAACTTCGTAAAGTAAACAAGATCGAGACTATATCAGTTCTAGTTGGTGAGCTCTCATTATTGCCTCTTCCTCTGAAAAGACCCCTGATGTTGCAACGTCCTTGGATAACTGGGGTACCAAAGACTTAAGGACCCACTCCAACATGAATTCTAGTGGAACTGGTACTTTTATCAAACTCTTCTTCCATCGCCATTTTTGGATGTGATTCGAGACATGGTCAACCTTTGTTTTCTCAAAGTTGGCCAGCAATTCGGTGCTAGCATCGTATCTCACAGGTAATTGAAAATGGTTTAGAAAAACTATTGCCAATTTTCCAAAAGTAGAGTATCTTGAGGGGTCTAGCTCGATGTACCATTTTGCGGCACTCCCAATAAGATTGCATTGAAACATATGCAACTGTACAGAGTCATCTCTCAATGAATTGGACGAGCACCATAGGTGAAAGGTGTTCACATTATCACCTGGTTCTTCATTAGGCTTACCTTCGAACTTTAGAATGTCCGAGGGAAACTTGGTCCGCATAGCAGGCTAATGTGGATCGTGACATATTGGGTCGTTTAACAATCTTGAAGAGTCTAGAAAATGCAATGTTGCAAGAAAAGGTAGCTTGGGTTGTTGAGTATGTACAGGAGGAAAGGAGCCTGGAATTTGGCTGGCACCAGGTTGCTAGGAAAAGTTATGTTGTTGACCAGGGTTCTGGTAAAAACCATGGCCATGGCCAACATTCAGATATTGCGCTTGTTGAGACATCATCGAATGACTCACATAGTAGGACATTGAGGGCTGGGAAGGGATTTATCCCGACGTCGTGTTCCAAAGGTTCTGGAAAGGGTTTCCCCCTGCCGATCAAACAGGCATAGGTACTGAGCCTTTCCCTGGGTTCCATTGACCATGGAAGGGGTTTCCCTTGATCAACATCCCTGACGAGGGGATTGCTCCCTGCCACGGATTCCAGGGTCCTTGAGAAGTGTTTTCCCCCTGTGCATTAGTAGTGCCCTGAGCAGGATGTTGTGATCCAAAAATAGGGTTTCCCCCAGCCAAGACAGTAGCTGACAAGAATGTGTTGTTACCATATGCGTCGAACAAAGAGAATGACAAAGATCCCATCAGTGTGGTGTTGGAAGAAGGTCCTTGACTACCTACTCTGAAAAAGTTGTAGTTCATGTTCAACCAGAGGGGTTGTTGAGAAGCRTCGTCAAGCAAGGGGGATGAAGGAGGTATGTGACCTCTACCGTAAGGGAAAGCATTATAGGGGGCTGAGGTGGCCCCTATGGACCCTTGCAGAGGAGTGTTTGAGCTCCTTACCCCAGAACCATGGTTTGTAGGGTGGAGTAGGTGAGGATCGAGTTCGTATCAAGGTCAAGCATCTCGTATGAAAAAGGAGGGCCCGTCGCACTCTGTGTGAATGGTGCAGTGATCACTGCCATAGACGGAATCAGATTGTTGCCCGAAGTAGAGGCAATCGAGACTATAGTGGTTCAGACCTGCAAAGGTGAGTTAGGAAGCAGAATGCCCCTAGTGGTGGCAGTCGTAGAGGGAGTGTGAGGACTCCCTAATGAAGTAGCAACATTTTCTTCCATCGTTGCTTGCAGGACTATCTGACGTTCATGATGCGTTACCCTTGTGAGTAAAAATTGTACCACAATGGACGCCGAAAAGTCAGTGATCATAGGGTTATATGGATTGAGAGCTTCCACTCCAAGGTAAAAAATGATCAATTCCTCCTGATACGAGTGTTTTTCTCTCGGAGATGGCTCAAGCACAGTTTCCTGTGGCTCGGTCGCCTCAAATGACCCTTGTTGGTCAAGTCTTCGTCGTAACGATGGAGGTGGTGGCTCCAAATTAACCGGCGACAAGCCCAAAAGCCTTCATGAACGACGGGGGTCTTGATCTTCCACTGTGTGAGAAGATAAATGACACAGTAACGATTTTTAAACGTTGAATACCAAGCACACACTAGAAATTTCCTACGAGATAAAGCAAGCAAAACCACTAACTAGTTGGAAGAACAGTTACACTAGCCAACACTAGAGAAACTTACTGGTGCAAGTGAAACTCGAACACGGAAGCACCCTATGGGTATACTCTACAAAGTGTGACCCAATGTTTTCCCTAGGTACTGCGGTAAACCCCCACAATAACCTGTGTAAGTCCCTAAAATAAAGACAACTAGGTTTCCAGCTCGTGAACAATCACCAAGCAGTTAAAGTCGACAGTCGGGTGGACCGCAATGAGCAGGGTATCAAGCCCAAAACCTATCGAGGGTATCGAAAGCAAGTGTTTTGGAAGATGACTGAGGGCCTCGAACAGATTCAAGACCCACGAAGCTCCGTGGCAAATGCGATCAACAAAATCCCCAGACAAGTCCTCTATATGTGTTCCCCACTACGCTTGGTCCGACTTTGGAGGGTTTATCTCTGCTACCTTTCCRCACGTGAACTCGGGTTTATCCCATGTGTTAGAGGGGGGTCCCAGATGAATTTCATGTTTATTGGAATTTTTACACTCCCTAGCACAGACTCGTATGTTTTTTTTATAGCCTTGAAGAGTTTCCTCTCCAACCTAAATCAAGGCTCTAGCCTAGACTAGTTGATGGACCCTACAAACATGAAGTCTAATTGATTTTAATTAAGCGTTAATTTTAAGTGGCTTGTCTTAAGTCAAGGAAATGGAAATGAAACTAGTGGAGTATTTTAAGAGACAAAAGAGAAGAACTATAAATGTAAATGAAAGAAAAATTACTTCTTTTGACAAATAAAGATTTGCAAATTTAAACCCTTTAACCAACTTTTCATAACTATTTTTTCTAAGATCTTTTAAAAGAAAAACCCAAAACTAACTTTCGCTTGACTATGAGCTACTTAAAGTTCTAAGCATTCAGTAAAGAACTTAAAGAAAATAACTCTTTCTCCTGATAAGTAAAGACAACTAACCTAACTACTTAACCAAACAAAGAAATTAAATCTTTTTTTTTATATGCTTCAAAATAAGAAACTTGAAATAACTTCTTTTATTTTCTTCTAAAGCAAGTAAAGGGGAAAAAGTGAAGACAAGACAAGACCAAAAACTGACTTCTAGTCTACTGCGGATCGTAGGGATGTTAGATAATCCAAAATACAAATATCATAGTTTAATAAGTTAGAATAAAATGATTATTAATTTAGGATATTAAATTAATAATCTAGAACATTTGATTAATAAATGGAGACATTATTGACATAAAATATATGACTCTAGAAAGGTGTCGTATCTTAGGCTCTAAATTAGGAGTATACTTAGAAGATTGTTAAGATAACATTTATTGTAAATGTACACTTGTTTATTTAATAAGTGATCCATATCTAGAGTTTGTTAGGACATTTAGCTTATATATATCTCATTGCAAGAGTGTTGAGTCATTCAGGTGTAAACTCTTGCAAATTCTCTTATGTAATTTATTTTCTTATTTAATAAAAGTGTGTGTCTGAGGACACTTCTACCATTATTGTGGTATTAGAGCTCCAGTAATTTTTTTGAACTGAAGAGGAGATTATTTGATTATAGGAAGATATCCCAACGCTACAAGCCAAAGAAAAACGTGGGCGCATACTCTGTCAGTAAATTGCTTAGTTACTGTTCAATTTTTTAAAAGGGAAAACAATTTTTTTTTTCTTCTGCTATTAAACTCAGACAAACTGATTTTGCAAAATGCAAATCCTCTGGAGGTAAATTGTCTGAATTAAATAATGAAATTGTTTGAATTCAATAATGCCTGCTCATGTAAATTGTCAAATTAATTCCCGACGAATAAGTTTCTGGCAAATTAATTCTTGTGCTAAATGTTCACGGCCTCGAATTCAATCACTGTTATATTAATTATCATTGTTATATTAATCTTAAAACTGTGATAAGCAATCCAATGTTGGCATGTCGGTATTCCCAAAGTAGAAAACGTATTGTGCCATTTTCTGCCATTTTCTGTCAAGTAGATATGCAGTGTCCTGCTAGCCAAGAAATAAGTGTATTGGTTGTGTTAACACAATCTCTTCTGCTGCACGAGATCCTCGAAGTTTGATGAGATTTTTTTTGTGAATAGAAACGATCTTTCTGTAAACTCCAAGCAACATATGGATTACTACTCGCTCTTTGTTATCATCAGGGACAATGTCAATGGCAGCTTGGCCATCTTTTCATTGGGTTTTACCATCACGATCAATTCTTAAAACAACATTGAGTCATGGTATGTTCAGTGGAAGAAACATTGTCTTAGTTGATGCATTGTCAAGGAGGATACCTTTGGTTAGTGACAAACCTACAATAATATTTGGAGCAGATGTAACCCATCCACACCCTGGAGAGGATTCAAGTCCATCAATAGCCATTGTTGTAGCATCTCAAGATTGGTGTGAAGTCACCAAATATGCAGGATTAGTTTGTGCTCAGGCACATCATCAAGAAATTATTCAGGATCTTTATAAAGTCTGGCAGGATCCTATGCGAGGAACTGCAACCGGAGGCATGATAAAGGAATTGTTGATTTCCTTCCGAAGGAATACAAGGCACAAGATTTGGTCTTGCCTATGCGTGGAGTGCATGGACTGGTGCGTAAGACTACAACAAAGATTGATCGTGTAATTACCAAATATTTTCTCAAATATTTGTCAACAGCTGGGTAGAGAATCCAGTTCTTTATATGAATCATTACAGAAATCTATGCTTCGTTAATGAGGATTCATTGGAGAATGTGTTGAAAGGTTAGTGTTCATTGAGGGATACCAATCAAAATATTTTGCAAGCAACAATTTTACAGGCAGCGCTCAATGAATATATATTGTAATCAATTACTCTTTATACATTGATTTTTTTTTGGCGGTTACAATTTTTTTTTTTGTAACTCAAAGTAGTTTTTTACTTTGAGGGGGGGTAATTTGCAAGAGCATTGTTAAAAGTAAAATTTTGAAAGTTATTGGAATTTGACTAGAGCCAAGTACAAGGCTCAGTCATTTTTCTCTTGTTTCAATGACTATACAAGGGTCAAGGCCAAGCCCCGATAGATCATTTTTTGTGTGATGTGTCTCGTGTGATATCTTTTTTCTTGATTTTTTTTGTGTGCGACAATTCAACACTACAATGTCGAAGTTAATTAATTTATTCTCTGACTCCTACAAACTTGAAGGCACAAAATCATATAAGACATGGAAACGTCTCATTGAAAGCACTCTCATTTATAATGACCTTTGGCGTGATATAGGTAATGAAGATACTAAGCCAACTAAGTCTACAGATGCAGCTACATTAGAAAAATGGGAAGTTAAAAATGTCAAAGAATTAGCACTCATTAAATCTTCAGTTAATGATGAGATGTATGTTCACATTGAAAATTCTACTGATGCATGGTTTGCTTTGAAATTTTTTAAGGATTTATTTGATACTCATCCTGAATCAAAGAAAGTTGATCTTCAATTAAAGTTGCTCCAATAGAAATTGACTGAAGGAGGTGATGTACATGAATATATTTCCAGACTTAAGAACATTAAGTAGGAGATACTAAAGGTTGGCTTTCAAGCAGTAGATGATAGTTTCATGACCACAATTCTAATTGTTGGATTTCCTTCTTCCTATACATATTTTTTGGAAACTTTACAAGTAACTAGAAATTTAGAAAAACTTACGTTTGATGAATTAAGTGAAATGTTATCTCAACACAATAAAACTTTTGGAAAGAAAAAGCAAGTTGGGGAAGATGTTTTTTTCACAGAAGCCAACACAAGTAAATCTTCAAGTGATAGTTCTAGAAGCAGAGGAAGGGGAAATTTTGTACAAATGCATGGTCGAAGCCAAAGTAGAGAAAACACTTTTCAAGGTAGAGAAAATAGTCAAGGCAGAGGGTATTTTCAAGGCAAAGGAAACAGTCAAAGACAAGGATATTTTCAAGGAAGAGGAAATAGTCAAGGCAGAGGCTATTTTCAAGGCAACAATCAAGGCATAGGACAAACTCCACACAGAGGTAAAAGTAGAGACAGAGGAGAGAATTCAGGAAGAGGGAGAGATTTCAGTCAAATTGTTTGTAGAATATGTAACAAAGTTGGTCATTATGCAAAAGATTGTCGAACTTCCATTGATAAAATTTCTAAGTTTCATCAAAACACAACACAGTTTGCAAATGATCGAAATGATGATGATTCTGAATATGTGTTTACCTCATCTTCAACATTACATATATCCACTTATTTTCAAAGTGATTATGAATATGCTTGGATTTTAGATTCAGGAGCATCTCAACACATGACTTTCAGACGTGACTTCTTTTGGAATTTTCAAGAATGCCATCTTAATTTCGTCTTTCTTGCAGATAATACCAAACATACTCCTTATGGAAAAGGAGTAGTTAAAGTTTATTTACCTGGTATTGGAGAAAGGATGATTTCAAATGTATGGTATGTACCCACCTTTAAAAAGAATTTGTTGTCTTTAGTCACGATTCGACAAGCAGGACATCAGGTAATTATGGAAGATGGCTTAGTTAAGATTAATTCAGTCAAATAGAATATGAAAACAGTGATGACAGGTTATCAAGATGGAAAACTGTTAAGGATGAAATGGACAGTTATTCCAAGGCATTCAGACTTTGTAGGAGCAGTAAGTATAGGTATTTCACCTATAAGATTGTGGCATGTGAGATATGGACATCTCAATTTTGAAAGTCTCTCTCAATTGCAAAAACAAGGGATGGTTAAGGGACTTCCAACTTTCAAAAAGGAAAATTCAAAATGTGAAGCATGCATTTATGGCAAACAAAGTCGAGAGAGTTTTCCAAAAAGTTCATGGCATGCAAATAGGCAGTTGCAACTAGTTCACAGTGATGTTTGTGGACCCCTAGAAACTTCTTTCGGTGGTTGCAAATATTGTTTACTCTTTGTTGATGATTTCAGTAGAATAACTTGGGTTTACTTCTTGAAGAAAAAGTCAGAAGTATTTGAAAAATTTAAGATTTTTCGTCAACTTGTTGAAAACAAAGTTAAATAAAAGATAGGCACTCTCAGGACAGATAATGGAGGTAAATTCACTTCTAGTGAATTCAAAACTTATTGCACAGACAATGGGATAAGAAGACATCTTACAAATTTCAACACTCCTCGGCAAAATGGAGTCGCGGAAAGAATGAATCACACCTTGTTAGGAATGGAAAGATCCATGTTAAGATTTAAAAAGTTAAGTTCTACATATTGGGCGAAAGCAATCCATACAACTATCTACTTAAGGAATAGATATCCCACTACTTATTTGGACAAAATCACACCTTATGAAGAATGGTTTGGTTTCAAACCTCGATTTAAACATCTTAGAGTTTTTGGATCGGTATGTTATGCCTTAGTTCCAAAATAAAAACAAACTAAGCTTGACTCAAGAAGCTTGAAGTGCACAATGATTGGGTATTCTGATGAGAAAAAAGGATACTGACTTTTGTCCAATGGAAAATTTATTGTAAGCAGGGATGTAATTTTTGATGATACTGAAAGTAAGAGTGCTAAAGAAATAGAAAGTCTTCTTCAAAAGTTAGAAATTGAAGGCCATCAAAGAAAAGAAAAAATGCAAAGTCAACCAAATGCACATAATTGGTATGAACTTGATTTTCCTTCATCTGACGATGATACATCCAGTCCATTTACTTCGAAAACATCATCAGGGGATTCCAATAGTTCATCAGACTCTCCTAGCAGTGGCAGTTCATCTGACAATGATTCTCCACCTCCAGAGTCTTCTACTGATCGAGGAACATCAGTTTACATCAATCCAATTTAAAATAATGGAAATTAAGATCCTCAAACAAGTGAACATCAACTACCAAAATGGGTAGTTCAACTTTTGAAAGATGTAAGGCCTGATGATAAGAATAAAACAGGAACAAGAGGATCACACAATAGTGAAGAAAATTTTACCTTGGTAGCAAATTCTTTTATTGAACCTTACACAAACAAAGAAGCAGTAAAACATAAAGAATGGAAATAGGCTATGGTTGAAGACTATCAAGCAGTAACTGATAACAAGACTTGGAAATTTGTTGATTGTCCTACAAGTGTTAAGCGCATCAAATGCAAATGGATTTACAGGATTAAATACAACCAACATGGAGAAATTGACAAGTATAAAGCACGACTTGTGGGTAAAGGTTTTGTGCGGTAGGAAGGCATTGATTATGAGGAAACTTTTTCTCCTACAGCTAAATGGAATATCACCCGATTAACACTTGCATTGGCCGCTCATAAAGGTTGGAAAGTTCATCAAATGGATGTAAAAAGTGTTTTTCTCAATGGAGACTTACAGGAAGATGTCTATATGCAACAACCACTAGGTTTTGAAATTGCAGGGCAGGAACATAAAGTCTACAAATTAATTAAGGCTTTATATGGGTTAAAGCAAGCTCCCCAAGCTTGGTATACCAAAATGGATGAATATCTTAGGAAGGTTGGTTTTCAACGAAGTGAATCTGATGATACTTTGTATATCCGTCAACAGGGTCCATATCTAGTGATTCTTATTATGTATGTATATGATTTGATCATTAAAGGAAACAATGATGATCATATTACACAGGTGAAAAAGGAGTTATGTGCAAGTTTTAAGATGACTGATTTGGGATTACTTCACTACTATCTTGGAATTGAAGTATTCCAACGTCCACATCATATTTTCATTTCTCAGAGTAAGTATGCAGCAGAAATTCTTCAGCGGTTTGGCATGCAGGATTGCAAACCATCTCTTACCCCTATAGAACAAAACTTGAAACTTTCAAAATTTGAAGGGGGGGAAATGGTAGACAACACTATTTATAGACAGTTGATTGGCAACTTGATTTATTTGAAAAACACTCGATGAGATCTATATTATGCAATTAGTATTCTTTCATGCTTTATGTAGCAACCACGGGATAGCCACTGGAATGCAGCCAAAAGAGTTCTTCGATATATCCAAGGAACAAAATATTTTGGTCTTATTTACAAAAAGACTAAAAATTTTGTACTTGGTGGATTTTCAGATGCCGACTTTGCAGGAAGTATTGATGATCAAGCATCAACATCAGGTTATTTAATGAACATGGGTTCAGCAGCAGTGTCTTGGAATTGTAAGAAACAAGCTACAGTTGCCACTTCTACAGCAGAAGCATAATACTTCTCAGCATGGGAAGCAACATGTGAAATTGTTTGGTTACGCAAAGTTTTACAGGACTTGGGCATTTCTCAAACAAACATAAGCTACATCATTATTCATCAATAGCGAGTCAACCATTAAGCTTGCTAAGAATCCAGTTTTTCATTAAAAAACAAAGCACGTGGAAACCAAGTATCATCATATTAGATCACTCATTGCAAAGGATGTCATCAATCCAATTTATTGTCCTTCAGAAGATCATATCTTCGACATTTTCACGAAACCTCTTGGCAGAATAAAATTTACTAAGTTCAGGAATGAACTTGGTATCTATTGTAATGTATGTTTAGATCATAGGGGGGAATGTTAGATAATTCAAAATACAAATATCATAGTTTAATAAGTTAGAATAAAATGATTATTAATTTAGGATATTAAATTAATAATCTAGAACATTTGATTAATAAATGGAGACATTGTTGATGTAAAAGATATGACTCTAGAAAGGTGTCGTATCTTAGGCTCTAAATTAGGAGTAAAGTTAGAAGTTTGTTAAGATAAAATTTATTGTAAATGGACACTTGTTTATTTAATAAGTGATCCATATCTACAGTTTGTTAGGACATTTATCTTATATATAGCTCATTGCAAGAGTGTTGAGTCGTTCGGGTGTAAATTCTTGCAAATTCTCTTATGTAATTTATTTTCCTATTTAATAAAAGTGTGTGTCTGAGGACACTTCTGCCATTAAGGGACTCACTGATGATACTAAACAGGTTGATCAGAAAAGACTCACAAACTCATCTCAAACCCTTTCAAAGAAAACAAAAGCAATATTTTTAAAAGAAATAAGCAAACTGACATAAAACCTAGGCTAAAGACTGTAACTACAGTGACTAGTACTAAATCAAGAAACCCCTGAGAAGTCAAACTTCAATCAGGGAAGACGTTGACTGCCCCTTCTTGAGGAAAAATCTTCTTGATACAGGCATGCTACTGACACTTAAGAAGCCTGCGTATGTACGCTATCTTTCTAAAGGTAGGGCATGTATGCACGTGTGCAGACCCACTACAGACCTCATACACCTCTGTAACTTCTCAAAAAAATAAAACTAACAGTCAGGCTGACAAGGCATGGAGCACTGGTATGGAATACCAAAATCCCTTAAAGACTGAACAACTTACAGAATCTCAAAAAAGGTAATCAAACCAATTAAAACACCCATAAACTATCCCCTAAAACCCTAGAGGTTTCCCGAGTATGGTCGCCAGTTCTGCTATAGGGGGAATCCCGCCCCCCATGGACTACACTAGGGTTCTTTTAGAAAAAAAGGACCACAGAGAAATAAAATAAAACAAATGCGGAAAAAAAACATAGAAGATACACAATACAATAGAGACACAGATTTACATGGTTCACCCAGTGTGGGCTACGTCCACCAGAGAAATTTCTAGGTCCTTCCTTTATTATTATCCAACAAATGAAGGGATACAACCTACAACAAAACCTGTTGTAACTTCCTCTTCTTTCTCTCACAATCTCCTCTCTCAGAATACAATACTCGCCATAATGTATAGCCGCAATAAATTTCCCTCATAACAGAGGGTTGCATTCTAGTGCAAAAAACCCTAACATAATTTCTACAGTTAGATCTGTGATCTTATAATGAACGGTCCAGATTTACAATGAAATTACAATATACATTTACAAGGCAATTTTTCCTTCGAGGGCTTCGCCCCCAAACCCCGTAGAGGGGGTACCCCCCCTCTGCACTCCCCCACGTGGAAGAGTGTACATACTTATGGGGTGTAAAGTATTCATGGGGTATAAACATGGCTGAAAGCAAGGACCTTTGAATCAAGAACATAATCAGGCTCCACAACCAACAATCTCCCACTTGGAGACTGGTCTCAACAACTCCACTGTTGTTGTATATGATAGACTCTGAACCTTCTTGGACCTAGAAAATTTCTCATCTTCATCTTCATTCTTGAAGACCAACTGAAATTGAGTAGGAACTCAGTTTCTCTCTGGTTACTCCCTTTTTTAACATGTTTGCAGGATTCTGGCTAGTGTGTATCTTTTCCAACTTCAAATGTCCATCTTTCAAGGTGGATCATATGAAGTGGTACCTCAACTGTATATGCTTAGTATTTGAATGGAAGGTTGAGTTCTTTGCAAAATGAATTTCACTCTCACTGTCACAATACAACCTGCTATTCTCCTGCTTCTTTCCCAATTCCTCCATAAACCTTTGTAACCAAATCATCTCTTTACTAGCATCTGTAGTAGTAACATACTCTGCCTCTATTGTTGAAAGTGCAACAACCTTTTTCAGTTTTGAAATCCAACTTATTGTTGTTCCACCTATAGTAAAAACATACCGTGTGGTGCTCCTCCTACTGTCTTTATCACCTGCCATATCTGAATCAACATATCGTTGTAGAAACGTGTCTGAACCTTCAAAACATAATGCATGAGTAATAGTACCTCTCAAATACCTGAGAATCCACTTTACTGCCTCCCAATGTTCTTTACCTGGATAGTTCATATACCTGCTCACAACTCCCACTGCATGTGCAATATCTGGTCTTGTGCAAACCATTGCATACATCAAGCTGCCAACTGTTGGTGACTAAGGGACCCTGGACATGTATTCTATTTCCTCCTGTGTCTTGGGACACATTTATTTAGTTAATTTGAAATGTCTGGCCAAAGGTGTACTAACTGGTTTTTCATTCTACATTCTAAACCTCTCCAACACCTTCTCTGTGTACTCACCCTGAGACAATGTCAATTTGCGATTTTTTCTGTCTCTTGTTATTCTCATGCCAAGGATTTTCTT
>SNQJ01S0021326.1:73172-100110 GCA_010110895.2 Picea sitchensis
TATATAAGAAAACTACTCTTAGTCTATAATCATGCCACCAACATGTTCAAGCATGCCTACATGCACAAATACACATCAATATGCACCAAGCATTTGATCTTTCATGCATATTTTATGCACATGCATACTATTTTTATTCTATGCACCATGCATCAATTCTATAATGAACTCCAATGCATATCTATTCATATTTAATTAATTATTTAGCTTTATTGTTGTAAATGGTTGTCTTTGAATTTTTGTAGAACCCTGCTACCATGTGCACTGCTATTCTTCTCAATAGAGCACAACTAGCCCCTATTCTACACCTTCTATCCAAGCCTCACTTGGCCATTCTGTATTTTCAGCCACTAGATCCACTAGTGTTGTCATCTCACAATTGCTTCCTTTATGTAAAGAAAATGTTGTCCCAACATCTTTTGGGCTATAATTCTTAATATCAATAGTGTTGTAACGTGCACTATTCCAGCTAAATATTAACACTGTAGTCTAATTAGCCACTTCCCATTTTAATTGACCAAACCAGTCTTGGAATACCATTATCATTAATTGACATTTCAATATTTTGAAATATTTATTTTATGTCATATTTCTAATATTTTTTTTCAGACATGGCTTTGCTCAATTTTAAATACTTCATTGAGTGATCCATTGTGAAGCACTGCTCAGGGAAACTTTTAGGGGCTAATTTTCGCCCATGGTCTAATTTTCCATGCTTTTTTCCAAAAAAATGATTCATCATTACGAGGGAAAAACTATCTATGGCCAAGGGTAAACCACAACAGATAGGTATGACTGCAGAAATCAAATCAATTCCATTGTATGTTATATAATCTAATGTGCAAGATAAGAAAGAGGCCTACCTCGATCTAACATTCGATGATGTTCCACCATTGAGAACTTCAACCCAAAGCTTTATACCTGCAACAAGTTCTCAACACACAAGCATATCAAGTACATGGTGATAGTATAAAGGGGTTAGCACATTAGATAACATAATCCATTAATAAACATTACAAACATGCCCATGGATAATAATCATATATTGGCATGATACCAATAGGATGGGAAAGGAGTATTTCTATTAATAATTGATCAACAGAAGTGACAACATTACAGACTTTCGTGTCGGCACAGTTCGAAACCAAGGAACCAAGTTCCTTCCAACTGGGCCTCCACCACTTCAATCCTCCACCAAAGGCAAACTCATAGGAAAGAGACAATGAGGTTATCTAAAAAATAGGGAAAGAGCTTGGGGGTTGAACACTGTGTTCAGACTTGAGGGACAAAGGGATGCAAACTCAATATGAAGTAATTTCTCCAGAGTAACTTTGCTCTCAAAGTCAAATGCTTTCTCCTTCTTTTCCATAGCTTGGAATTGTGATCTTATAGTCTTCAAAATGCAACTGAAGGGTCGAGTCGAAATGTTTCCAGTATGTGGAAGGCCAAGGATCAAATATTTCATGTCGTGACATGGAAACCCGATTCCATTTTTGTATTTTTTGGTACAAATCTCAATGTACGCGGGTTGTAGTGGAGAAGCCTACGTATATGCATGTTGTATAGCCGATAGGACACGTATATGTGGGAAAATGTATATTTTTGGCTCTAGATTCATCAAAAAGGGATGACAAGTCTGCATAGGGAAATGGAAAAAGGCCCTCTGTGCAAGATAGCAATGGTGAGGCAAATATTGCTATAACAGATGCCCCCTAATGTGTGAGATCAGAGGAGTATCTACGATGGCCAAAATACATTATAAATATCTCGGGAGTGGAGTGGTAGAGCCCCAGTTGGACGAAATTGATTTCTCATTACACTCTGTACTGACTTTGCATACATGGCTTCCAAGAATACAATGCAGATCCATGTGGAAAATATACCAAATAAGTGTTTGTGGTCATGAATAGGCAAATACAAATGTGGTTGTATGCCAAAAGTTGTCATAGTCACGAACAAGGCCCAGTGAAACCAGTCTCAAAAATCAATCTGAAGATATCTGTATACAATGGAGTACAATCGAATCTCCCATGATCACTGAAGTCAAATAGGTGTTGGTCCAATGAAAGGGAAGAAACAACTCAAGAAATCTGCGGCCACATAGTGATGTCTTCAAGTCTTCTACACTATCCGCCAAGGGTGCAAGTCTACATCATGTGAATGAATGAGTTGAGGTTGAACACAATGAGACATCGTTTGATTACCGGTCATTGAGGTATACCGTTAACAAACGTGAGACGACCTACCAATAATGAAAGTAGGTATTGAGGCACCGAGTACATTTCTACAAGTGCGAATAAAGAAGTCGATGTCAAACACTTGAGAAATCCATTGATCAGGAGACATTGATGTATTCTCATCTGTCAATGGCGAGAGAGCCTGCCACTAATGACTGCAAGCCTCAAGGTACTCATAAAACTCTAGGTCCCATATCCAGAATAAATGAGTTGAAGTCGATGGAAAGAGACTCGTTGAAAGGAGAGCATTGAGGCATCTCTCATCAGTTAGCACGAGGAATAAAGAAGGAGCTTCATGATTTAGTGGAGATCAGATGAAGAACATGTTCACGAACCAACGACCTTGTGCGTCTTTTGCGTGTACCAAATGCAAGTGGTATACGAAAAAGACCCTGTGAATAACAACCAATGATGAAAACTGTTGACAAAGGCGAGGAAACCACCAATAAGGCTAATGGAATCCAATACACTGCACAAATCCCAAAGTGTGAATAGATGTCTTGTCATTGAACACAAGGGAAACCACCCAGTCAATGACCAATGATGAAATGTCGATTGTTGGGTTCAAGGTGACCTACCAATGATGAAAGTAGGGCCAAAGTGCATGATAAGACCATAGTATCATGTGATTCTGAGACAAACTGAGGGTATGGCCGACATGCAAAGTCAATATTTCTGAGGAGTGGACGACACAGGTTGATAGACTTCCTTTGAACAAGAGCATGAGACATATGGTGAACTCTGGTAGCATAGACTCAATTATGTGACTATTATATGCAGGAGGCATCAATAATGTTCTCTATAGGGACTGGAAGAGTAACCATTCAGTAGAGAAAAATTTGTAACAAGATCATCTTCCTAAGGCCATGCTAAACCCAAAATTATGATGACATAAGGATTCAATAATTTTGTGCTATGTTCAAAGGTGACACGACTGCTGCCAATTATAATATAGTACTCCCTTCCCACCCGTCTTTTTTTTTTTCATAACAAATGAATGCTATGATACAGAGGAGGAAACGAGTGTCGCAAGTAAGAAAAACTAGTTCCAGCAGTGGAACGTACCTATGCTCAATGCAAGGAAATGCATGCGGGAGATGGACACTCGGGGTGATGGTCCCTCCAGGGTATAGGGTGTCAAACTGCGAAGGATATAAACAAGGTTCTGCTTGGTTGAGGATGCAAAAACCGCTTAGGCAACGGTTTATAACAAAAAGCGAGAACTGGTTAAAAGCTCAATACTGCAAGTGAGGGCATGAGATGCAATCACAACTTAACGCCAAAAAATATCATTTTTTATGTCTTGTAGTCTACTTGGTGTGAAAAAGGGGTAAACTTGTGCCAAATAGATGTCTTTTCAAATCCAATCTACGAGTGTGAAAAAGAAAAGTTCACTCGACAATCTTTTCTATTTTTTATAATGAGTCGGAAAAGAGCTTAACTAAGACTCATGACCTTTCAAATTCAATTTAATGAGTGTGAAAGGGACAAATCACTCAACAATATTTTCTGTTTTTAGACGAGTCGAAAAAGAGCTTAACTAAGACTCGTTTTTGGGAGTCTACGGGGAATAAGGCTGCATGTGCATGAATGAGAAATGAGGCTCATCATAAGGTCATGTATTGAATTATAATGGACTCTCGGTCCTAAGGAAAAACTCAACGTGGGCACCAAATGACAAAGAGGATCTAACTAGGGCTCCCATGTTTGGTAAGTCTCTACCATTTATTAGTGACACTATTTATAATAGACGGGAGGTTCTATGTCACAACAAATGGGTTCGTTCCTAAGGCGTAAAAAGCGGTAGTCAAAGAATGATGCAAAATTGCATGATGGAGTGGATACCTATCCTATATGATAGGTTATGAAAATACTTTCCCGAGGTGACGAATGACCAATCATGACGTTGAAATCCGCAAGAAAACTGAGTCAAAACTACCAAAAAAACCAGCTCAAAACCACTCTTGAATTAGTCCATTAGGTGAAAAAATAGCATGAAACTATATAAAGTGGGTAAAAATAGCTTACAAATAGTAATAAATTAAAAAATTACTGTATCATTTTGATTTTTACCCAAATAGTGCAATTTGGACCAAAATACCTCCAAGATTCAAATGATGATTGCAGGAGCATTAGGCAACGAAATCAGGAACCGTCTGGATCAGGTAACTCTTCATCTCATCCTCTTCAAATTCAGTGGATTACATTTTTTAATTAGGTTTCAATTTTTTAGTTTTTGAGGGTGTAAACTAGGATTTTTGGTATACGAGGGTCGTCTTTGTTAAGGTCGCATGTATGACGAGGTATATGCCCCTGTGTGAACCACAGGGAGAATGTATTAATCCCTACACGTGAATGTGTGCAAAGAAATCCGCGTATAGGTACGCAAATGGACAAAAGAGGGGTTCTAACTCAAAAAATTGATTTTTTTTTGTAGGATGGTCCTGGAATGAAGAGAGCGAGAGTATGAGGAGGTGGATGCAGTTGTGGATCGAGGTCTGGTGGCTCAAGCGGCTCTAAAAAGATGTGGATTGTACAAATTTTGGGATCTCAAATGAATGAGGGCCCAAGTGAGGTTGTTGGAGATGTTGGTGGGTTACTGGGACCCTGATAGCGAGAGATTTATCCTTGATGGACAACCATTGAGGATCGAATTAGAGGACATCTACTTCTTGACTGGTCTGTCACGTCGAGGGGAGGTTGTGAACCTCAAGTCACGCAGAGCAGGGAGTGGGATGAAGATCAAGGAGTATATCGATGCCCACTGTGTAGCAGTGACTCCCAAGGTAGGAAGCCAAGTCCCCATCCAGGCAATAAGTAACCTCAGTTTGAAGATCATTGTGCCCGTGCTTACCAGGATCATAGGTTTAGCCTCGTTGCATCAAGCATCGAGACCAATTATGTTTTACGCAGTAGAGTGTGCTTAGGTTCGACCTCATTGCACCAGGCGTTGAGGCCACTTATGTTTTATGTTTTGGAGTGTTTGAGACCCATTTTTTTATGATTGGTGTACCTCACTTCTGGCCAATATGAAAAGTGATGCAGGAGCATCGTAAGAAGCCAACAAAGCAAGCAAAAAAGCGAAGGATGTACCGAGGACGCACTAACACATATTTTGAGGGCATTTTGAATTTCAAAAGATGGAGCATTAATGTTACATCTAGAATGGTGTATTTGCATTTATGTTTGAAAGATTGTAAAACAAATCTTGAGCATTGCTCTCATCTATCGGATGTGGAGGCATTTAATTATAATGAATGTAAAGTAGGTAGATTTTAATTTCGATTAGATAGCTAGAGCCGCAAGAGGGAAAAATCATAAAAGACACCCTCTCTTGTATTGTACATTGAAAAGAGAAGAATTATTCCCATAGCATTTTAGAGTTGTAGAGCAAGAGAATAAGAGAGGAAACATAGATTGTGGAAATTGTATAAGCAGAGAAGTTGTTGCTATTGAACTCATGTACGAGCACCCGTACTGATATAAGAATATTTTGATTCTCATCTCCATATGCCGCCATGGCTACCGTTGCATCTATTGAATGGTATGTTTACGTACTGGGCTTATATTCTCTGTTATGCATATGTTTCAATGCTATGTGTATGCTCATGATTTCATGGTGGAATGTATGAAGTCCGGCGAGAGGAGAAGTGATAAGTTTCAATTGTTCTCTTCCAGAAATCCTACAAGGAGTGTAGTGAGAGTCCCTAAGGAGCAAGCGCGCGACAAGATTCCTCGAAGTTTCATCCTCGTGAAAAGCTCGAGGGATAGCGTTAACTTATACCAGCAGGCGGTGAGTGTGGTGACGGTGATTCTGCAAGGTGTGCAGCCGAGGAGAGTGCTAGATTTATTTAGCTCAACAGGGCGGTTGAAGGACCCCGTTGTGAGGAGGAAAAGGCAGGAATTGTTGGATACCCAGAGGTTATTGCAAAGACGTGTAAGGTGTGTGCATAGGATTCTTT
The DNA here is from genome assembly GCA_010110895.2 of Picea sitchensis. NCBI lineage: Eukaryota > Viridiplantae > Streptophyta > Pinopsida > Pinales > Pinaceae > Picea > Picea sitchensis. The sequence continues at coordinate 79,372 of SNQJ01S0021326.1, forward strand.
AGAATTCAGAAGTTTTCAGGAGGAACAAGCTCAAGAAGGATAGCGTTGTTCAAAAACTTCAAAGGGAGGACGAAAGTTGCAGTCACCCAGGGAAATCAAGTTCAGAGAGTCAGGTCGAGCTACTTGGGCATGATTCACTGATATCTAAACGACCGGTGGAAAACTTCGAGGGTGAAGTGTTGAATTGTCGTGAACCGTCAATCTAGTGTGGGTGCGGTTCGAAGTTTTGGTCACCAAGGAAAAGGAGTGAATACTTCTCCAAAACCCTGAAGTGTGAATCGTAGATTCACAAGGAGAGATATGAACCGTCAGATCTTGGCGTGTCGAGAGATTTTGATCTGGGTCAGGAAAATTTTGGGGATTCGACCATCGGGGAAACAGAGGTGAAGACTTCCCCAAAGTCACAAAAGGTGAATCGTCGACTTGATCTGGGTCGTTGATTTGTGGGGGATCTGGGTCATTGGATCTTTGGGAGTCGGGGATTTGAAAGGGAAGGAGAAGTTGTTCTTTGATTCTCTGAATCATGAAATATCGAAATAGTTGGGATCTGAGACCCAATTCCTAGAGGAAGGTCACATCGCGTGCATAAAATAGACGGTTAGCGCTCGCCAAGCCCCTAACCGGGTTTCGGTGTTTTGGAGGTTGGAGTGGTGGAGTTGTATCATTCCAATATTCCCGAATCACGAAGTGTGAAGTGACGTTGAGTTGGAACATGTTCGTAGCATCACGATCGTGTGGGAGAAGAGCTCGCATCTAGTGCTAGTTCGCACAGGTGGAGTTTTTCTTAAGGACCTATGGTTTGGTCGATTTGAGGTCCTAACGGTGGACCGAAAGAGCCATTTTGGCTCAGTGATAAGAGATCCTTAGACCAGGAGGTCAGCAGGCCCAGTTGAGGTAGGGGGTATGCGTCAGGTGGTATCAAAGCCTACAATATTTGTTTATGTAAGTGAGAGGAGACATAAGGCAAGTTGTGACTTAAATTCTGTGTGGAATAGATTTAAACCATGCCGCCCAGGAGACGTCAAGATAGACCAATTCCCAATCCAGTTGTGGAAAGGGAAATGAGAGAACTTCGTGCTTGATTAGATGTTATGGAGACATGAGCACAGAGACGGGCAGTTGATGTTGGAGATGTTAGTGAGGTTGAAAGTGAAAATGCGGTTGGAGCTGAAGAAGAAGTTGTTAGACTTCACGGCTTACCCAAGAGTATTGTCTCTGATCGAGATACCAAATTTGTTGGTCATTTCTGGAGGACCCTATGGAAGAATTTGGGGACGAATTTGTCTTTTAGCTCAGCGTATCATCCTCAGACGGATGGAAAGACTGAGGTAGTAAATAGGAGTTTGGGGGACTTATTAAGGAGCTTAGTCGCTAAACACCATAGTCAGTGGGGTCAAGTTCTTCCACAGGTGGAATTTGCATATAACAACTCACCCAATAGGAGTACAGGACAAAGCCCATTTCAGATAGTGTATGGAATGTAGCCAAGAGGAGTCTCTAAGCTGAAAGAATTAGAGAAAAATGAATTTTGGAGTGCTAGCGTGAACGATTTTGCAGCAGGAATGAAGGATCTCCACAATAAAATCAGAGAGCGGTTGCATAACTCTAACCAGGAATATAAGCGTAGAGAAGATCAACATAGAAGAGAGCTTCAGTTTGAAGTAGGTGATTTGGTTCTGGTGCATCTCAAAAAAGAAAGATTCCCAAGGGTAACCTATAATAAGTTGAAGATGAAGAAAATTGGGCCATGTAAAATCTTGAGAAAGTTTGAGGAAAATGCTTATGAGATAGAACTGCCAAATGATGTGGGAATCTCGCCCATATTGAACGTAGCAGATCTGTATCCTTACAGAGTAGATGGAACATGGATTTCAGAGGATCGAAAGGAAGTTCAATGGGTCAAACAAATGCATGTAGTTGAAAATCCACGGATGGAAAATATCGTTGATCAGAGAGTTGGTAAAAAGACCCAGAGAAAAACATAGTTTGAGTACTTGGTGAAATGGAAGGGACGCCCAATTGAGGATTCCAGTTGGGAAAGAGAAGCAATGATACAGAAACATGGACAGACGGTGCAGGAACTCATGAACATGAGTTCATGAATTTTCAGCCAAGGGAGTATGATGCAGGAGCATCGTAAGAAAGCTAGCAAAGCAAGCGCAAAAGAGAAGGACAACTGGAGATGCACCAACACACATTTTCAGGGCATTTTGAATTTCAAAAGACGGAGCATTAATGTTATAGCCAGAAGGGTGTATTTTCATTTATGTTTGAAATATTGTAAAACAGATATTGAGCATTGCTCTCATCTATTGGATATGGAGGCATTTAATTGTAATGAATGTAAAGTAGGTAGCTTTTAATTTCGATTAGATAGCTAGAGTTGTAGGAGGGAAAACTCTAGAAATCTCCCTCGCATGTATTGTATCGAAAAGAGAAGAATTATTCTGATAGTATTTTGTAAGTTGTAGAGCAAGAGAATAAGAGAGTAGAGGAACATAGATTATAGAAGGTTGTATAAGAAGATAGTTGTTGCTATTGAACTCATGTACAAGAGCACCGGAATTAATATAAGAATACTTTGATTCCATTCCATTGTGTCGTCATGGTTATTGTTTGCATCTATTGAATGGTATGTTTACAACTTGCTTATATTCTTTGTTATGTATTTGTTTCAATGCTATGTGTATGCTCGTGATTTCATGGTGAATGTATGAAGTCTACGAGAGGATAAGTATAAGTTTCAATTGTTTCTCTTCATGAGAAATCCTGCAAGGAGTGTAGTGAGAGTCCGCAAGGAGTGCGTTGATGATATTCTGAGTTTTATCTCAGAAATCTCAGGAGAGATAGCGTTAACTTATACCAGCAGAAGTGCGAGTGTGGCACAAATTCATGCAAGGGGTGTGCAGGTTGAGGAGAGTGCTATATTTCTTTAGCCCAACGAAGTAGTTGAAGGATCCTTGTTGTGAGGAGTGAACAGGGAAGGAATTGTTGGATACCCGGAGGTTATTGCAAATACGTGCAAGGTGTGTGCATGGGATTCTTTAGAATTCAGAAGTTTTCAGGAGGAACAAGCTCAGGAAGGATAGAGTTGTTCGAAAAMTTCAAAGGGAGGATGAAAGTTGCAGTCACCTAGGGAAATCAAGTTCAGAGAGTCGGTGCCAAGCTACTTGAGAAAGATTCACTGAGATCTGAATGGACGGTGGAAAAMTTCGAGGGTGAAGTGTCGAATTGTCGTGAACCGTCGATCTAGTGTGGGTACGATTCAGAGTTTTGGTCACTAGGGAAAAGGATTGAATACTTCTCCAAAACCTCGAAGTGCAAATTGYCGATTCGCAAGGAGAGATCTAGACCATCAAATCTTGGCGTGTCGAGAGTCGTTGATCTGGGTGAGGCAAATTTCAAGGATTTGACCATCGGGGAAACAAGGGTGAAGACTTCCCCAAAGTCATGAAAGGTGAATCGTCAACTTGATCTGGTTCGTTGATTTGTGGGGGATCTGCACCATAGATCTGGGTCATCGGATCTTTGGGAGTCAGGGATTCGAAAGGGAAGGAGAATTTGTTCGTTGATTCTTCGAATTGAAAAATCTTGAAATAGTTGGGAGCTGGGACCCAGTTCCTAGAGGAAGGTCACATCGCGTGCATAGAATACAAGGTCAACATTCGTTAAGCCCCTAACTAGGTTTCAGGGTTTCATAGGTTGGAGTGGCAGAGTTGTATCACACCAATATTCCTGAATCGCTAAGTGCGAAGTGACGTTGAGTTGGCACGCGGTCGTAGCATAGTGGTCGTGTGGGAGAAGAGCTCACGCCCAGTGATAGTTTGCACAGGTGGAGTTTTTCTTAAGGACCTGTGGTTTGGTCGATTTGAGGTCCTAGCAGTGGACTAGAAGAGCCATTTTGGCTTAGTGATAAGAGATCCTTAGACCAGGAGGTCAACAGCCCCGGTTGAGGTAGGGGTTCTGCGTCAAAAATTTAGTTGACAGAGTGGAAACAAGGGGAGTAAGATAAACTTTTGCTTTGCCTCTATTCTTTGCAGTTTCTTTTTCGAGTGGGTTCTAGGTCTAGGAACTAGAGTGGAGATCCTTCCTAGAGAACCACGCGATCTAGCCATGGCACAGTGGATCAAGGTCATGAGACGACAGGGGGGAGGTAGGGTATCAACACCCTATAGCGATGATTTTTTCTTCTGGTGGAGGCGACAATTCATTGCTCTAGACGACTATCCTTATGCGCGGATCGATTTCAGAGGAGATCTAGATATGCCACTTCCACCAGGGGCCGCCTACGGTCATATAGGTAACAAGTTTTTAAATATTTCATTTTTTTTGTATTTTTGTATTTAGGGAACAAATTTTTATTTTTTTTGGATGGTGTTTAAATATTTACTAGACACTTGTGTAATCACAGACATGGGTCCGTGATGGCCAGAGGGATTTCTATGACATAGATGGAGGAACCGAGGAGATGAGGCTACGAGAGGAGAAGCGGAGAGAGTCCTGCAAAACGTGCAAGGCAACCTGTCTCGTTTGACATGGAGGATTCCTATGGTTCAAGTAGAGGATCTACCTAAAGCCATGCAGCGACGGGTGGTTGGTGTACCTAGAACGTGGTTATGACTCTTCCGGCATCTCGCAAACGTTGTGGTTTTCTACCATGACACACATCCGGCGCCACATGCGTAGATGTCATGGGATATGTATACCGGGTGTATATGTGTATTGAGGGTTTTAGCCCTAATTTGGTAATATAAACACCATATTTTGAAATATATAAAAAGGGATCTTCAGATTTACTTATATCTTACAATGTGTACATTGATTTAATGGTTTTCTTTTCTTTCTTACTATGACAAATTCCAATCTAAAACGTAATTAGCGTAGGCATCAAATACATGATTAGAACTCCTAGGAATGTGATAATATGTAATAAAATCAAATTGTCGTTCTAAAATACATACCCGCAGGAATCGACAGAGTAAAGTAGGATCACGCACGCGTTAATGGCCGTTCAACTAACATACTACTAACTAGGAATCCAGGCGAACTTCTAAAGAGTGAATACCATGCGAGATATCATCGCACAAAAGTTCTATGACAACACTATATTCGACCACATTATTCATGGATGGCCCTAGGCATATGCCACCTAAAGACACCAGCATACCCTCGAGTGAGTAAACCACCCAAGCGGTGGAAGTTAAGTTTTGTGTATGACAACTGGCTCTATATGTGAATCCTAGGTAGACCGAAGACTCCGTTGACATCTCCCAACAAAGGGAAAACTCGATAATCAAGCTAAAGACAAAAGAAAAAGGGGGAAAGAGATGTATATATAGTAAATTTACATTAGTATACAAAGAGTTTCACCCAATATTAGGGCTCAAGAGTAGTACCTTTTCAAGTAGAGCCCATTTCTGGGCTCGACCAATTTATTCCCTTCATAATCGTGTAACTTGTAGGCTCCTTTTTCTAGAACATGTCGCACGATGTAAGGACCGTGCCACGTGGGTTTAAACTTGCCTACCCCTAGTGGTTCTTTGGCTTGGTCATACAAGAGGACCAAGTCACCCTCAACATACAATCGAGGACAGACAGTCTTGTCGTATTGAACCTTGACACGTTTCTTGTTTGCCTCGATAGCCATAAAGGTGTCTTGATGCTGCTCATCAAGACTCTCTAGATGCACAAGGAATCACTCTAAGTCTAAAGTATCAAGTAGGAGCTCGACTACCAAATTGAGAGAATGGATTTTACATTCAACAGGAAGGATAGACTCTACACCATGCACTAACTGAAACGGGGAAAAAATGGTGGCAATCTTAACAGAGGTTCATTATGCCCAAAGCGCGAGATATAGCATGATGTGCCAATTGGAATTACTCCCACTGACAATTTTTTGCAAAATGGTCTTGAGAGACTTGTTGATGGCCTCTACTTTCCCATTTTCCTAGGGGTAATAAGGGGATGAATGACTATTTCTAAACCCCAACTTAGATGCTAGTTCTATCATCATTTCATTCTGGAAGTGACTACCATGGTCAGTGACAATCTCACTTGGGATACCGAACCAGGTGATAATTTGGTTGAACACGAAGAAGATTTTAGTCTTCCCATTGGATTTTATGGTAGGCATGGCCTCGGTCCACTTAGTAAAGTAGTTGACGACCACGATAATGTGTTGATTCCCCCCAGCTGAAGTTGGGTTGGAATCAACGAAATCTACCCCCCACTTGGTGAAGGGACTGACGGTAATGACTGGGTGGAGAGGGGTTGGCTGTGAGCGCATTTTTTGAGTGAACACCTGTCAGGGGTGACACTTCTTAACTGCTTTGATACAATCTTTAAATATAGTAGGCCAGAAATAATCGACTCGTAGGATTTTTTGGGTTGTCTCAAGCTCGGATAGGTGACCACCACAATCCCCTTTGTGGAAATCGTTTAGGACTGACTCAGCGTCTTTGTGAGTTAAGAAAAGACATAAGATATTATCTACTCCTTGGCAATACAAAGTGTCATCAACAATGGTATACTTTTTGGCTTGGTATCTAACGAATCGTTGATCGTCTCGTGAGAGATGTTGAGCGAACTTCAAGGTTTGAAGATATAAAACAATGTCTCCATACCAGGGGTCGAACGACGAGACAAGGAAAATGTGTTTGTCTGCGAACGAATCAACATGGATAACATTCTCGTCTAATCTTGGAAAATCGGATATTAACTCTGCAAAAACTAGCGATTTCTTGGACTTGGCCGAAGCAAAGTCGAGATCGAAATCTTGTAAGATGAAAATCCATTTATTATATTTCCCCCCTATGATACGCCTGGTAAGGACGTATTGAAATGGATTGACATAAGAAACCACAGTAGTCTTACAAAGCAGTATATAATGATGTAAACGTTGGACTACGTGAACGACAACCAAAGCTATCTTTTCAACATGAGAGTAATTAATCTTAGGACCGACTAGATTCTGACTAAGATAATAGATGACGTTCTCATGGAGATCATCATCCTCCTGAACTAGAACCATACCAATCGTCTCTGCACATGAGACAATATACAACAAGTAATCTCTACTGTAATCAGGGGATTTCAACAGAGGGGATGATACCAAGGCTTTCTTCAAAGCGTCGAAAGAATCCTGGGCTCACTCATCCCAAATAAAAGGTGTGTCCTTCTTCAAGAGGTGCATGAAACCCTTAGTGATATTGGCATAATTTACTATGAACCAACATAGAAAGTTATATTTCCCCTGTAAACCCTGAAGTTGTCTAATCATGCGCGGGGGAGGCAACTAAAGTATTTCCTCAACCTTATGAGGATCTACCATGATCCCGGTCTCGAAAACTAAAAATCCTAAGAGACGGCCAGACTTAACGCAAAAGATGCATTTGTGAGGGTTTAACCGGATTCTATAGTAATGACATATTTCAAAAACTAGTCGAAGGTGTATAACATGATCCACTCTCTTGCAAGAGTGAGAAACAAGATCATCAAGGTAGGCTTCAACTATGTGGTTGAGATCGTGAAAAGAGAAAGTCATGGCACGTTGGAAGGTTGCACCGGCGTTTTTAAGGTCGAAAGGCATTTTTCGGTATACAAAAGTACCCCAAGGACATATAAATGTCGTCTTGTTTTAGTACTTAGGTTTGATCTGGATTTGATTATAGCCTAAAAATCCGTCCATAAAAGAAAATATCTCACTTCCCGCACACTCATCGAGAATCTGATCAATGAAAGGCATGGGGAAGTTATCTTTAGGACAAGCCCTTTTCAGGTCACGGAATTCCATACACACATGGATGGTTCCTTTGTTTTTATTCATAGGAACGGGGTTGGATACCCATTCGGTCAAGGGAACTGGGTAGATGAAGCCAATGTTAAGTAGCTTCTCCACCTCTGCCTTAATAGCAGGGGCCTTCCTGGGATTTACAGCTCTAAGACATTGGCGAACAGGTTTAGCATCTGGGTAAGTTTGAATCTCATGTTCAACAATACGAGGGTCGATCCATGGAATCTCTTCATATGACCAAGTGAATACATATCGAAATTATTTGAAGAGTTCGGTGTAGATCAGAATTTCTTCTGGAAAACAATCCACACCTATATTTACGTTCTCAATCTTGCAAGGGGTACGAGAGATATCGATCGATATAGTAGTAGAAATACTCACCATATTTCCTTTAGCATAAATGTCATGTGTATCAAGTGTAATTACGGCGTGACCGACTATCTCACTCAAGGTAGACTGAAAGTCATGTTGCTCGATTATTTCAAGACTTGGGAGAAAATAAGATCGATGATACATATCATCCCAAGGTCTCTCGAAACCATTCATGGATTCGAGGATGGATTCATCCGAAGGCAAAGTCTCATCTAATAAATCATGTGAACAAGACAACGAGGTGGCCCATACAAGCCTAAGAACAGGATCCTCCTCGTCCATCTGCGAGATAACAAGATCAGGATCGATGGAAGAGTCAAGAACAACTTGATACACAATCTCTATTTCCAATAGTGGCATAGTCATGCTAGCATGAAACTGACCTTCACTCGATGAAGTCAAAGAAGGTAGGGTCCATGGATCACTAATATAGGAAGTGCGGAAAGAAATGGACCTCCCTACTAAAGCAGGCCTACTAGACATGGCATAGGCGTGGTGAATCGGTGTCAAGAAGTCGAAGGTACCCATGAGGGAAGAATACATTCTGATGTCGATATTCTCAGTTATCGGTTGAGAATTGTCGATCACCAGGATCGACGGTCCAATCGATGTGTTAGGAATAAAGTACGCAAAGGATAATTGGTCGATAGTCACGATCTCCCCTTGATGAGGAAAACAAAGTGTACATAAGAAAGATGATACGACAACGAACATAGCATAGGTCCAATTGTGACCTAGTAATAGGTTATAATCAAGAGGTGCATCAACTACCTCTACCTCCACCTCTATCGTCTTCCCACCTAAATGGACCAGAAAGGCAGGGAGAATATTGTGAGGGAAGAAGGAATGACCATCAAATGCAGTGAACATGTTTGACGACTTGGAAAGGATCGAAGAACCAAGAGATTTCCAATAGACCAGGGACATCATGCAGGTGGAAGCACCTTCATCAATGACTTCTCATTTGATAGTATACTTGGAATACTCCACGTGCATTTGGAAAACCACATGGTAGGGTAAGAGATGCTTCACATCTGTGACGTCAAAATTGATAACTTTTGAGCCACTAGGTTCTAGAGCTCCTAAGGCAAAGAGTAAGGCATTCCTCTATTATGGACACATCTGGAGTACCTCCAAAGCCAACATCACACAAGGGGTTTGGCCCAGATCCTCAATCATAGAGTAGTTCTGGGCGGCTCTATCATTAGGGTTGTGACTAGAGCGCTTGAGTACTTATTTCGAAATACGAGGTGATGGCTCTGGTTTCTCAATCTGTAGGTTCATATTTGGAGGGGGAGGAGGAGCTTCTAGACCGGTACTAGCTTTTGAAGAGCTATAATCTCGAGAGCGGGTGGCTATATCAATTTCCACGTCGAACATATTGATACAAACATGGTCGTCATCTTGCGACGATGGATTTTGACTTCCACTGGGCACATTTCCGGCATTTGAAGAGCTCGAGGCTAAGTGTTGGTTGTGTGGGAATGGATTCGTCAGCACAGTAGATGGTATATTTAAAATCCTCACAGCCTCCGCGAGTTTCTCTTTATTTCCCTCTCCAGCATTATCATTTTTCTTCCCATTATTATCTTTGTCCTTGGGCTTGTTACCATTTTTCCCACCCTTACGATTGTTTTGACCTTTCCTTTTATTCCCATTTGGTTGTTGGTCACCATTTTGGTTTTTTGACGATTGCATGGAATGTACATCTATCGACTGGGTGGGTTTGGAGGATGCAGACAAAGCTGATCCTCTGATAGAATTTGTCGCCAAGTCTGTGGRCTTTACATTAGTGGACCCTACAATGCCATTGGCATGAGGTCCAGGTTTTTTCCTAGGATCGTAATTTGACCACGGTGTTTTTCAAATAAGGTGATATAACATCTCAGACTGAGCATATATTAAATCTAACTGTTGGGCTCTAAATATAGCTTCTTCCTCATTGGAGACCCCGAAAGTAGCAACGTCCTTCGAGATAGGAGGGTGCAAATACTTTAGGAACCCTTATAGGAGAAAGTTCAGGGGTATAGGAGTCGTAATCAATCGCCTCCATCTACGCCACTCCTGGATATGATCCGAGATGTGAGTGGCGGTGTCCTGGAATAAAGTCGACAAACTTTTGAGGCCAACATCATAACAAATGGGCAATTGAAAGTGGCTGAGAAAGTCCACCACCAACTGATTAAATGACCCATATCTCCCCCTAGGTATCTCAATATACCATTGTGAAGCAAATCCAATGAGAGTGAGTTGAAACAATCGTAATCTAATATAATCATGGTTCAAGGAATTCGATGAGCACCAAAGGTGAAAGGTAGTGATGTGTTCACCAGGGTCCTCTCCATTCTTACCCTAAAACTTTGGAATGTCTGAAGGAAGTTTGGTGGGGACGGGGGGGCATGTGGGATCATGACTCACCAGGTCGTTCATTAACTTAGACAAGTCTGGAAGATTGAGCATGGCCAGAAAAGGGAGATGGGGTTGCGACATCTGGCCCCATCCTCTCGCAAAATATTATGTGTTGGGAACTGCATTCCACCCAGGATTCTAGTAAGAACCAAAACCCTGTCCGGAATTATAAGGCTCTCCTCTGGGATGATTCGTATAGGGTGGGTTGGGTGTCATTCCAGCAGGAATGTTCTGATAAGGATTGTGAAAATTTCCCCCAGTCGGATTGGATCCAGGTTGGGGGTTGCCCAAAGTGTAAGACTAACCTCTACCAGGTGGGAACCCTGAGGATTGAAGTGGATTCATCATGCCAAAATTATTGGTTGGAATCGGCACCGAGGAGGTAGGGATATAGGGAGGAACTTGTCCACCATCTGGGTTGTTCCATCCAGCCATCGAAGGATTAGACCTGGGGTTAAGAATAGGGACACTTCCTACATTAGGATTCATTTGGGGGATATGAGAACCACCAAACGAGAAAGGAGTGTAAGGAGGTGTAGTGCCCCCAAGTCCAAGGCTAGCGTTAGGGCCAACAACTACGATGGCAATCGAAAACTGTGAAGTGAAGTTAGGCATACCATAAGAAAATGGACTAGAATCCATAGGGATGGACTAAACATTGTAACTCGGCGAGTGACCAAAACCCCCAAAATGGTTCAAGTCAAGGGATGAATCATTAACCACAGGTCGAGCCATAGTACCGGTATAAGCCTCTGGCACTCAAAATGTAGTGGTTTCAAGAGTCGAAGGGGTTCCATTAACTATAGTGGGTATGGGAGTCGAACAACTCCCAGTGTTCTAGAGACTAGACTCGGTACTCATCCTTGTGGAATCACAAGTCTGAAAGGTGGATGTGTGTGTACTACTTCTAAAAACTCTATGCATTTTAGAAGGCAAGAACCCGAAATCTGGTGGTAACTATAACAACCGACGGGACCGGCGGGGATGCTGGTCCGACCCCGCAATGACTTACGACTCGAAAAAATAAAAATATTCTAAGGCCAACTAGTAGTCAAAGAACATACCAAAAATTCAAATGGCCAATATGCATGCAAACGGGCTAAAGTGGTTGAGTGGCCTCCCTCGCTGAAGAAGGTATGTCTCATCCAACAGGGACTTGAGACTCCCTACTAAATTTTGGAGGTAACAAAATCAGTTATAAGGGCCCTCGTGGGCTTAACAACCAGTCGTTCAGATCCCCCTGGAGAGGTAATCCTCCATAAAAGTTGTGTGTTGTCTAACCCCTATCTGACCCAAGGTACAAGCAGAATAACCCATGCAAGTAACTTGTGAGATACTTAAGTCAAGCAACTAATAAACCACTGTATAACCGATGCACAAGCGAGCAGTCATAATTCCATATCATCGTATGGGTAGGGTAGAAAATCCTGAAACCTTGAAATCACCACCTCTCACAGAGGTATGGGTACTAGAAAAATCCCCAAATACGAATAAATCCACAGAAATATATCTAATGCTAGGTGAGTATCCAAGGGTTATCCCTTCAACTAACTTTGCGTGACCTCGTGATTAACTTCGGTGTGAGCGAAGACTCCTGATCTTACCAATTATACAATGGACTTCTCAACTCCCTGTCTCAGACACATATGTTGATTTAATTGCCTTGGAGAAGTTTACTCAGAAAATCCTATTCCAAGGCACTAAATCCTAGACTAGTTTGTGCACCCTAAAAATAAAATCGTGACTAATTAATTTTAGTTTAAAGCGTAAATTTTATTGGCTGTGATTACTCAAAGGGGTATGGAAGTGAAACTCATGATGTTATGACTCTGCAGGAAGACAAATATGAATATAATGCAAAGTCTATCTTTAACTTTTCAATGAATGATATGATAATAAAAACAGTGCGATTTTCAATTTTAACTCTGCAATTCAGAAGTAAAATGCAATCTTTCGCTAAATGTACTAAGCTAATGATAAAGGTTCAAAGACAAAAATGGTAACCAATGCAAAATGCCTATTTTTTTGTATTTTCAATATATTAAAGAGAAAATGCATGGACTGAAAAGCAACCTCATATATAAATTCTACTATGTATAAACAAAATAACTCAAGCAGAATATCAAGTAGTCAAGCAAATAGCCCAGGGTTCAAGAACAAATCAAAAATTAAAAACAATGAGAAAGACTACACCCATAAATTCAACTCCAAACAGGTTTCCCGTCAACCCAGAGAAGCTCAAAAGGCACTACAGAGACCTAAGAAGGCTCAACAAACATCAAATCCCACCTAACAGTCACTAAACCAAGAAAACAAGCAAGGGAAAGTGGTATACGTGACTGTTCAGGATAACAAAGCGTATATACGCAGCTTGCAGTGAGGCAACACGCGTGTATATGTGACTTTCAAAGAAAAATGAGCATACAAGCTTTAAAACAAGGTCAGGCAAGGCCAAAAAGGCTAAAAAATCAGACTCAGAGTGAACATAATATGTCAAGCAGGGATACGACAAGAAACACAAAATAAAAAGAGAAATGCAAGAAGAAAAAATACTTCAACCCTTAGAAGGAAGATCTCTCCCCAGTATGGTCGTCAATTTTGTTACGAAGGAAAATATCTCTATGGCCAAGGGTAAACCACAATAGACAGGTATGACTGCAGAAATCAACTCAATTCTATTGTATGCTATATAAACTAATGTGCAAGCTAAGAAATAGGCCTACCTCGATCCAACGTTCGATGGTGTTCCACCGTTGAGAACATCGACCCAAAGCTTTATACCTGCAACAAGTTCTCAACACACAAGCATAGAAAGTACATGGTGATAGTATAAATGGGTTAGCACATTAGATTATAACATAATCCATTAATAAACATTACAAACATGCCCATGGATAATAATCATATATTTTCACGATACCAATAGGATGGGAGAGCAGTATTTCTATTAATAAATGGTCAGCATAAGTGACAACATTACAGACTTCTGTGTCAGCACGGTTTGAAACCAAGGAACCAAATTCCTTCCAACTGGGCCTCCACCACTTCAATACTCCACCAAATGCAAGCTCATAGGAAAGAGATAATGAGATTTTCTCAACAATAGGGAAAGAGCTTGGGGGCTGAACACTGCGTTCAGACTTGAGGGAAAAAGGGATACGGACTCAATATGAAGTAATTTCTCCAAAGTAACTTTGCTCTCAAAATTGAATGCTTTCTCTTTCTTTTCCATAGCTCAGAATTGTTCTTTTATAGTCTTCAAAATGAAACTGAAGGGTCGATTCAGAACATTTCCAATATGTGGAAGGCCAAGGATCAGAGATCTCATGTCGTGACATGGAAACCCGATTCCATTTTTGTATTTTTTGGCACAAATCTCGATGTACATGGTCTGTAGTGGAGAATCCTGCGTATATGCATGTTCTATAGCTGATAGGGTGTGTATATGTGGAAAAATGTGTATTTTTGGCTCTGGATTCATCAAAAAGGGATGACAAGTCTGCATAGGGAAATGGAAAAAGGCCCTCTATGCAAGATAGCAATGGTGAGGCAAATCTTACTATAACAATGTTGTCATCTCACAATTGCTTCCTTTATGTAAATAAAATGTTGTCCCAACATCTTTTGGGCTATAATTCTTAATATCGATAGTGTTGTAATGTGCACTATTCCAGCTAAATATTAACACTGCAATCTAATTAGCCACTTCCCATTTTTATTGACCAAACCAGTCTTGGAATACCATTATCATCGATTAACATTTCAATATTTTGAAATATTTATTTTATGTCATATTTCTAATATTATTTTTCATACATGGCTTTGCTCAATTTTAAATACTTCATTGAGTGATCCATTGTGAAGTATTGCTCAGGGAAAATTTTAGGGGCTAATTTTCGCCCATGGGCTAATTTTCCATGCTTTTTCCAAAAAAACGATCCGTCATTCTAAAAATTAATTGCCCAAATTCTATAGGACAAAATTATTTTACCTCAAAAATCGCCAAAATTTTATAAAAACTATATAAAATCCTTAGAAATTTGAATATTTTCACAAAAATATCGCCAAACATTTATAGTTGAGATATAAATGACCAGTAAGATTCAACAAGGTTTCTACATTTCAAAATAAATTTTCATCCTTAAAATTATCCTTGGCACTACTTGGCCACTCAAGACCACTCTGCTCCAAATGGAATGCTACACATCTCCATTTGCACCTGTACCCTACTTTTGTTTCTCACTCTGATAATAGAGGAATCTTTCTTGCTTGTGTACTTTTAGACAAGAGTTGCTAGATCATATCTAACAATCCCTTCTTCTTGCACTTAGAGATGACTCTTCCATTTCATGAGTCACACTTCATCTTATGACATCCTTTTTCCTTCTCTTGCAACCAGCTTTATAGCCTTCATTATATTTATACCTTCAAGGTTATGGAGTCCTCCTTACCCCTTTTGCATGAAATGACATTATTTACTTTTTGGATTCATACCTTATGCAAAAATATCTATTGAATTTCCTTTTAAATCCATTCAGACTCTCTATAGAAGTGAAATATTAATATCCATATGCTCTTCTTTAGTCCTTTCCAACCTTGCATCACCTACCTTGCACTTTCCTTTGCAGGTCTTTGATGTTTCATCCATCTACACAAGATTGACCTATTTCATGTCCAATGGACCTTGGAATTAATCTAGAACAAATCCACATAATGCTCAATTGTGGAATCTTATCCTCTTTCTAGAAATTCTTTCCACGCAACACACTCTACAGAGTGTTCTTTTGCTTAATAACAATGCTTGGTTAGTAAGCTTAGCCTTTGTTTATGTGTAAACACATTTTCACTTCAAGCGTTCCTCTAGGATTATGAATAAGTATTATCCTAAGCATGTGCACTCTTCCTTACACAACAATCACCTTTGACACTCACCTCTATCATTTGGGAAGGTTTCTCCAAACTTTGACACTATTTGGAAAAATCCTCACATCAAGTAATTGCATGTCTCTTGGAATCCAATTCCACTTTCTATTACTTGTCCTATAGCTCTTTATTTCCTCAAAAAACTTCTACAAGCTCTCCCATGTTTCCATTACTCAGGTATTCATTCCTAGGTTTAAATTTACTTGATTATACCTTTAATTTAGCACCATGTGCAAGCAACCATTTTTGTTAGATCTATGCATAGTATAAAAATTTGTTAGTTAATGCTACAGGTCATTATTTATCCAAATTTATTAAGGTCATAATGCACCAAATGAAAAATTGGATTCCTTAGATGAATTCCTCTTTGAAACATCTCTCTGACAACTATAGTCATGTCCCAATCTGAGTTCTAAGCAAAAATTTACAACATTTATAAGTTGTAATTCTCACTCTTTTCCTACTACAGAAACCTATTTATTGATTTCTGGAAAATTTACTTGCCCAAATCAAAATTTTGGGTTGACATGTGTCTTCTTCTCCTCAATACCTTTCCAATGACTATTTGTTTTCTCAAATCCAAGTGTTGAGCTGAAAGGTATGGTCTGGAGAAGTTTAGGTTGTTTTACTCAAATTACCCCTGTGTGTTACAAGTGTCTTATTTCTCTTCCAACAAATTTTCAGGTACCCATAACCAAAATCTGACTCCACCGTTAGATTCTATGGATCATAATTTTTCCATCGACTGCTCTTGTGCCCCAAACGGACTTCTGAGCTTGGAGTTTTTCCCTTTGGAAGTAAAATTGGTGCCAAAATTTTAGCCTCACTGTTTTGGTTGTAAGTTTCTCATACCAGCTCTATTTTTCAAACCATTTAGCTCATTAGATAGCTCTATCTAAGTTCTTTTATTTGAGAAGCAAATACTAAGTGTATCGTGGTACAATCTTTTCTTGTGGGTTTTGACTAGCTAAAAACATTGTTTAGGGACTCAAAATGCCCCACAAGTTAATGACCTTCAAAAGCCACTATTGTAACACCCCTTTAAATCTCAATCGTTTATCTCAAATCAAGAGAAGCAACAATTGTTGATTGAACTCTATCACCCATCGGCCATCGAAAATCTCCTTTAGATGTGCACGACACTTTCCCAATCTGTCTACACAACCATCAGTCATCGACCCATTTCCTTGACGACCAATTTGTGCACAATTCTAAATCATCCAATTCAACTGTTGGCCATCAGTGATTGGTGATCCTTGATGACTGTCGAATAAACTTTTCCAAATTGGTCGACCTGACCATTAGCCATAAAACACTTCTATTGTCTGACGTGGCATGACACGTGGATAATGATGTGGTGTGCCACATTGATGATGACATCATCATCCACTTTTCCTTCATCGATGATCAACCACTTCTCTTGGACGACCTGAACACCTTACTAAATCGTTTGATGCCCAACTATCGAAACGTGGGTCATCAACGACTTATCTTTCTTGATTTGAACGCTTCGCAAAAATTGGTCAAAACCTGACCACTGGCCATTTCCATCGACAATTGAAAACACTTCGATGGATTCAGTCAACCCCTGACTATCAACCATCGATGGTCAAATATTTCTTATGGATGGCCAAACTCTTCGCCTAGATCACCAACCATCAATGAACTCCATTGGCGAGCTTCATTGCTTAGAAAAATTTCGACCAAAACTTCGATTGATCTAGACCATCGATATACCACTCAAAAATGATCGTGGTTGTTGATCATATCAACTTCGCTCAACTCTATCGACGCCCATCCATCGATCGTTGGCCATCGATGTTTTCTCTTGGAAAATTTCCAACACTTCACTTAACTCGCCAATCTGACCATCGACCGTCAGCGGATTCTGTGGTCGAACTTCACACTTAGAAAATTTCGACAAAAGCCTAGGTGAATCAAGGCCATCGATCTCATCTGTTTAACAAACCCCTAAAACGAATCCTACCTGTTGATTTACTCAACCTTTCAAATGATTGAAACCTTATGGAATTTTAAATTTATCATAGCGAATCTTGACCATCGATCTCAATATCAAAAGAGATATTGATCGTCGATTCGCCAAACTGCCTATAACTCAACATGCGACCATTAAAAATTGAATTTTGACCTTTCCACGTTGAATTTTAATATGCAACTTCACCACTCTACTCCATTTACCTTCTTAAATAATCTGGAGTCATTCAAACTCAGATATTACTCACGAAATTGGGGATGTCACTCCAACTTCTCTGTTTTTCCCCAATTTTACATAGACCGAAGTCTACAATAGTGAATTACTCAATTTGCACCCGTTCTTGGCCCATTCAATACCGGTGTTTGAACCTGAGGGATCTGATACCACATTGTAACGTACCCAACCTCCATATGAGCATCATTACATGCGGAATACACATTAAATCTGGAGATTTTCTACTTAATTAAATTCCTATAGCTTATCAGTCATAGATCACACACATATTTGACCATTGGATTGATACTACAGTTCTAACACATATAAAATCATATATTAAACATGAATACAATTGTTAAAGAAAAAAAAAAGACATGGAATTCATATAAACCATTTACATAGAAGAATTAACATAAAAACATAACAAAAACACTTATTTGTTAACGCTTAACCAGCTTCCTGCAAACGAAGGATGAACCTCCCAGCCATAAGAATTTTTCTTCATTTTCTATCAACAAAAGGCCACCCCCAAGCTGAGGCTATGAGTCCAAAAGGAGATTTGGCCCACTCGTTTTCCACTCTCCACAGACCACAACCCCAAAACCCAAGTTCTACTCCCACAACAGTTCCAATCCCCTAACTCTCTCTCTTCTCACAACAATGTTCACAAGGCTCTTGAGTCATTTTCTCAATAGAAACATCGCACCATGTGCTTACAACCTGATTTAAAGGCACACAGGCCTCTTTCTCAGTATGAAAACATATCCAAACAATGGTTTCCTTCAATTATACCATGGATGGTATTCTTATAAGGCCTCTACTCTCTCTTTTCTTCCCAAAATCTGCATGTTAAAACTATCCTCCATGTAAAAATGTGACTGTCCAAAAAGTGCCCCCTTAGCCATACAAATTCCCTCTCCTTGTTTGCTTCCTTGACTTGACTTACACTCTTCACCAAGCTGATTGTACTTCAACCCATACTCTCCAATAACTATGGGATGTGACCACTCACACCCACCCTCTAAAATGAGTTTAAATGATTGACTTCTCATACACTCAATCAACAAATAGAAGGTTATACACAAAGATAATAATTTAAGGAATGTGGGTTGGATTAATACCCATGAATAATTCCCCCTTGTACCCTTCTCTCTTGTGCAATAATATCCCCCCATGGTTCTTCATCTCTTTCATATTGAAACCAGTGAATATTACTTTTATTAATTATTTCAATAATCAAAATATGCAATTCGGCCCCCGGCCACATTAAATCAATACAAGCCCTTCGCCCAACACATCGGCTCGCCAACCTAATTCACATTTATATAGTTACATTATAATTCACGGGGATTAGAAATGGGGATGTTACATAGATATTTTTGTAAGAGAATTTGAATTGCAAATGACATATCAACAAAAATTTCTAGCTTTATATATTGCGTTGAAAGTGACTCTTGTAAGATGGTGAGCTACACATAAGGATAGAATAGATAATTGGAAGCAATAGATAAGGCTGTTATAGGTCAGGTTCGGAATAGAAACTGAATATTTTGTGCAGAAGTATACTGGGTGGAGTTGTCCTATAGATCATCTTTCACAATGCACTGTGACATGGAGCTCAGTACCTAAGCATGAATGGATGCACGTTTTTGTATAAACTCTAGATATGATCCCGAAGAACTGGTACTAAGAATTGGACGTTATGAAGAAACAAGAACATTTCCTGGACATTTTGTCATCGGGAAGGCATGGTTGCGACGCACTAAAAAAAATAAAATTTGGCCACTGTTTGGAAAAATTCAAAATTCATGCACCGAGCAACAGATGAAAGGACCACAACTAAGGAAAGCACCGATGGAAAGGTGCTTCAGATAGGCAAATATTGCATTGGTGCTTTTGAGCTCCACAACACTGAAAATGGTAAAAATGATTTTTATCGTCAGTAATTTTTTTTTAATAAAACCTTGTTCCGGTGCACCCGATGCACAACCACACTAGGCCATCCATGTTTAATAAGCACACTGGTTATATTTAAAAAAAAAAAACATCCCTAACACGGTGCCTGTGTTTTTGGGTGCGCATCGGTGCTTATACTACTCCATAGTGCACCACTATACATTTTTTGAAAAACAACATTAGTGCGAAAWTTTTTGTTTAAGCATGACACAACATGGTATAATAATAGACATGTCGGTGCACTTGGGTTTACAGAGTGGACTGCCTAAATTTGGAAACTAACCCTAACACGGTGCTCCATATTGGAGCACTTGTGTGCATGATACAATGGAGTGCACTGGTATATAGTTTTTCACACAATTCTACATTATTGCGTAAAAAGTTTTCATTTAACCATATGATTGTGCACTCTACTAATAGCTCCCTGATGCTTCCAGTGTTACGTCGCACACCATATATTTTTAAAACAACGCTATTACGGTGCGTCATTATTTCCTGGTGCATCCTTATTTCCATAGTGCACCGGATACTATTGGTCTTTATTTGAAATATCACTACTACAATGTGCTAGTTTTAAGGGAACCGATGCGCCTGTTGTAGAAAATGCACCATTGCGTTAGGTACTTATAAAATCACGGATGTAAAAACATATGCTAAAACCTCCACCCGCTCACCTCTGCTAGTATCATCCGCTATAAACATATTTTTGGGATATTTTTATAGGGGCATCCGCAAAAACCTCCACTAGAGGGTATTTTCCTTGTAGTGTCATTCCATATCGTCCAATGTTTTCATCAAAATTATTGTTATTGCAATAAATGGTTGAAATCCATAATGAATGTGTTGGAAGATTGAATGTTGTCATTGATGTCAACCCTAGTCATGAGTTTTGGACCGCAAGATTGATAAAGGTATTTGGACATGAAGGAAAACGTACATGCATATACAACACCCATGAATGGATAGTATACATCATGATGTTTCCGGTGGTATGTGGCATGTCACATGGATTCTCATGGTTGAGGAGAAATGAATTTTTGAAGATGACAAAGTGAATTGAAAAAGGAAGTAC
>SNQJ01S0021326.1:113411-131072 GCA_010110895.2 Picea sitchensis
CTCCCCATTTTCCCAAAAAAACATCGTTTAGGGCCTCAAAATGGCCCCGGAAGTTAAAACTGCTAAAAATAGTAAATTACCAAAATTGCCAGAAACATGTTTTGGGCCAGTTGGAGAAGGTGGGTGGCCACCGATATCCACCTAGATCAGGTGGTGATTTAGATGCATGAATTTCCAAATCAAACACTCACTTCTCCATGTCACAAGGTAATTTCCACATAGTCCAAATCACCTCTAAATGCCCACTCCATTCATCCTTTCAAGTCACACAGGGACACAAAGATGGTGGAGGAAATTCAAGTGACATGGGAATCATGACAATGAGGATGAGCCAGATGCAATGATTTACAAATCCAAACCTTAGTTCTCCATGTCAAAAACACATCTTGAATGTCTTAGCACACAACTGTATAAGTATGCTAGGATAAAGATATGCATATACATCTTGTGTTGCTTTTACTAGATGAAACTATTCATCAATTGTTGATTAATAAAAACAAGGGAATTAGCTGTGAAGCATCTAGTCCCTGCCTCGAACAACCTTGTCATTTTTTTTCAGCCTTAATAATTATGAATGCCAAGTAATCAATTGGCATATGTCGGTAATAGTTGAGTACAATGTTGTTATTAACATGAATTTGTTGTTGATTAAGGTTGGTTCTCATTCATATCAACCCTTGAAGAAATCCCCGAGCACAAAGGTTTGGGTAATGGACCTAAGATTGTTTGATGTAAATATGACTCATTATTGTCTTGTCATGGTTGATAATAATTAAATATGGATGAAATCCAAAGTGGTCCCCTTATGTTGAAATCCCTCACGGGAAGACGCTTTGCGGAGTAAGAGAACCCATGCTTAATTGTGGAATAATGAGATGAAGTACAATGAATTTGTCAGGTAAACTATCCTATATGGATAGTTCTTGTCATTCAATTTTTGGTGGTATGTGGAACGCCACATAAATCCTCACGGTTAGAGAGTTATGGCCATGAGAAGTTGGAGACCCTAGGTTTGGGTAATGGACCCAAGTTTGTTTGATGGATAACGGTATGAGTTATGATATATTTTCAGATAATACTATTCTATATGGATATTACATGTCATTCCATTTATGTTGGCATGTGGAACGTCACATAAATCCTCACAGTTTGAGAGTTATGGCTTTACGAAGTTGGAGGACCCTCATATGTCATCTAGAAGCCCCAAAAGGTCGAAGTAGTCAAAGTGATTTAAGAGATTTTAAAAGGTAAATAATAAAGTGAAGTAATGAATGTATTATGATTCAAAGTGAATACAAAACAAATTATTTCAATAATAAATTTAATGGGGAAATTAGAAGTGGGTTAACCCTAAAATAAGGAAAGTGGGGCCAAGTGACCCAGAAGATGTTTTTAAGGAAGCTACTTGGAGAGTATAAATAAGAGGCAAGGCTCTCTCATTTTAATCACACTTGATAATATTGAATATCTATAGGCTTATGAGGTAACCAAGGATATATAAGCTTAAATTCTTAGGGAAGGTGAAGAAAAGAAGGCCGAAATGCAAGAAAGGATAAATTCTTTTGATGGTGCTTTCTAAGGTATGTTATTTATAGGTCATCTCACCATTTTCACTATAAAAAATTTTCTATAATGACTCAGACCGTGAAATTGCTATGCCATTGAGAAAACATATCCAAGTATCTGTGGTAAAAAATTAATCTTGTATTTCATTTTATCTTTGGAGTTACACTCCGTGGAAAATAGGGTTTGTGGCTAGTCCTGAAACTAGTCAAAAACAGGTGTTTCGGGTAAAAACGTCATAACTTCTTCATAACAGATCCAAATTTCGTGAAAAAAAATGTGTTGGTTAGGTTACAAATTTAGTATGTTGTGTAACAGTTTTAGATCAATTCAACAAATATTCCGTGCAGGGAATGCTCTACAAGGTCGCTCTCTAGAATAAGCCAGAATTCAGCAAGGTATGTCATTTTTGCTATAACAAATTTTATGAGAGGTTCCAAGTAGTGACACCTAGAGGAATTGCATAAAACACACTAAAGAACATTGTGTATCAGATTTAGATCTTTATACATTACAGGTACAAAGTTATGATTACTTCAAGTTAGGGTTGTTGAATAATCCAAAACTAGGCATGTGAGACTAAAGAAAAGTTTGATGAAAATGATAGTCTCTTGTTGTTGAAGTTAAGGAAGGTTTGAAGGAATTTTATCATATACACCAGTTCTATTACAGAGCTACAAATCAGATTTGGATGATGAAATTTATGAGGGCTTTTGGTTGAGGTACATGTTGAGTACATGGTTGAGACAAGTAGTTGATGATTTGGCACATACAGTGGAATGCTCCAAGATCGCTTCCTAGAATAAGCTAATCTGTATAACACTTTTGCTATAACAAATTTTATGAGAGGTTCCAAGTAGTGACACCTAGAGGAATTGCATAAAAACACACTAAAGAACATTGTGTATCATCAGGATTTTAGATCTCTATACAATATGAAAATAAAGTTATGATTACTTCCAAGTTAGGCTATTGAATAATCCAAACTTATAGGGCAATGTGGAGGACTCAAAGAAAGTTTCGATGAAATGATAGTCCTTGTTGTTGAAGTTAAGGAAGGTTTGAAGGAATTTCATCATACAATCTTCATACGAAAGGCTGTAAATCAGGATTTGGATGATGAAATTTATGAGGGCTTTGTTGAGGTACATGTTGAGTACTACGGTTGAGACAAGTAGTTGATGATTTCCGCGTTTCATACATGAGGTGTATAGTTGATGATGTTGGTACATATTGATGAGTCATAGTTGATGAGTATTGACACATCATTGGTACATACATGGTACATGATTGGATGCTCATCATGGCGCAGCTGATTGCGTGTTATTATTTGTATGTGCTGGTGTACGGGTTGATGCACTTGTTTATGGTACGTGTTGAGGTACAAAGTTTGGATGCATGGTTGATGCATGGTTCATTTATTGGTACAGTTTTACAGTATAACCCTATAGTGACAAGTTGACAAGGTTCCATCATTCTAATTTCTACCGTGGGTGGCAGGATCGGCAAGGATGTGGTTAGAAGCCACCGGCTTGTGTTTTCGAGAACATAGGGTTGTAGCCTCCTTCCTGGTTGTAGCCAGAGAATTGAGAGTTGTAGCTCTGGTGCCAGCCCGAGAAACCGTGGGTTGGAGCCTCCTTCCAGTTGCACCGGAAAACAAAGGGAAGTTGGTGCTTCCTAATGAATGTAATTCTTCAAGACATATAAGAAAAAGCATTATGTGTTTTTCTCTCGATTTGGGTTTCCACGTAAAACACTGTAATTTCATATATATGTGTATGTTTATTCATTTGTTCGTACTTCACAGCCCTCTACAGTTTTTGGACGATAATGCTTCATTGATATAACACTTGGATTATATGGTTAAAAGTATTAAACGGCCTTATTATCGATTCACCCTCTAATCCAACAATTGGTAACGTAGTAGGTTCCTTCAGAAATCAGTTTAACCACTGAAAGGTAGATCATGGAGAGTACCAACTCATATAAAAATGGAATACCACAGTTTGATGGACAGAAGTATGTTTTTTGGAGCATAAGGATGAAGACATATATACAGGCACAAGGATTTCAATTTTTCCAATCAATTGTAGATGGATACACAACACCAGCAGTTCCACCAACAAATGACAAAGCAGTAAAACTCGGTGAGAATAATTCCAAAGACACAAATGCACTTTTGAATGGTCTCAGTGATACGGTATTCACCAAACTTGCACACTGTAAATCTTCTAAAGAGATTTGGGACAAGCTTCAAAATATTTATGAAGGAGATACAAAAGTCAAAGCAACAAAGCTTCAGACTTACATAGGTCAGTTTGAACAACTAAAAATAAAGGAAGATGAAGATATCACAGTCTACTTCTTACGAGTCGATGAAACAATGAATGCAATCATAGGATTGGGAGAACAAATTGAAGAATCTATAATTGTTCAAAAGATACTACGATCTCTTCCTATGAGATTCAACCCTAAGATATCAGCACTAGAAGAAAGATCAGACGTGGACTCAATAAGCATGGAGGAACTGCATGGAATCTTCACAGCATATGAAATGAGAACTGAGCAGGAAAATCCAGATGTAAAAGAAGCAGCCTTCAAGGCATCCAAAAGATCAAAGCAAAAGAAAAACGAACAAGAAGAATATATCAGCAGTAGTGATGCCTCGGAAGATGATAAAGAAGTGGCCAACTTCATCAAAAGACTGAACAAGGGAACCAATAGTAGGTATAGAGGTAAGCTCCCTTTAATTTGTTTTAATTGTGATGGTATTGGTCATTTTTCTAACAAATGTCCTCATAAGAAAAAGAGAAATGATGAAGGTTACTCAAAAGGAAAACACACATATAAAGGCAAAAGAACTACAAAGAAAGTTTTCAAGAAAATATTATACACCAAAGAAGACATCTCATCATCAAATGAAGATGAAGTCAGTGACAATGAGACAGGAAGAGTTATATTCATGGCAGTAAAAGACTCTGACAAAGAAGAATATGAAGAAGTCGAAGAAGAATGTGAAGAAGTTGAAGAAGAAATTGAAGAGGGAGAAGTTGACTATCGAGAAGAATTAATGTGTGCCAAAGAAGTTATCAGAAGAGAAAACAAGAAAAACAAGAAACTACAAGCATAACTAGACAAGAAAAAGTACATTCGATAACTAGAGCAAATGATCACAAAATTGAAGGTTCAAATAGAAGAAGATAAAATAATTGAAGAAACACTCAAAGAACAACTAGCAGAAAAGGACAAGATCATTGAAAACTTGGAAGCAGAGGTTGTCACACTAAGAAAGGATATTCAAAATAAAAATATGTAGAATAGCTCAAAAGTTTTGGATGACATTATCAGCAGTCAAAAATCTCATCTTGACAAGTCCGGACTTGGATACAATCAGACAAAAAAGGGATCAAGCTCCAAAACAACAAAGCAAGAAACAAATCCAAAGAGCTATGCAGAAAAAATCAAAGAGGATAGGAAGATATACAAGGAAGATTACAGGGACACTCCTCCACCAAGAAGATTCAAATTTCAGAATCAACAACAGACAGATAGACCTCAAGAAGAATAAGGATTCATAAGATCACCTCCTTTCAGAATATCTTCAACTCCCAGGTATCAAACTATATTTTTTGGTTTATGTTATGCATGTAATAATTTTGGACATAAAGTTGTGAATTGCAGAGCTAACAACAAGAACAGTAACAACTTTGAGAGTAACTATACACAAAGGGATTATTCAAGGAGACCTAGTGACACACAAAGAAGACGTTACAATAGGTTTGAATTTTTGAGAACTGAAGTGGAATGTTACAAATGTAACAATTTTGGACACATGGCCAAGGATTGCAGAATGGCAGTCCCTCCTAAAGAACTGCAATGGAATAAAAATAGTCATAGACAAGAACCTCATAAAACGACATGGATAAGAAAGCAAGATCAGTATAACAATGAAGAATGCACATTTTCTCTACAAGCTAAGCAGAAGAAACACGGTTGGTATATTGATAGTGGATGTTCAAAACACATGACAAATGATAAAGACAAATTTCTTACATTACGAAAAGAAAAAAATGGATCAGTCTCCTTCGGAAATGATAATCCATCCAAAATCATTGGAGAAGGCACTGTCTGAATTGGGAACAAGAATGAAAAGGCACAAAATGTTCTACTGGTAGAAGATATCAAACATAATCTTCTAAGTGTGAGTCAAATGTGTGACCAAGTTCATAAACTTATTTTCGATTTAGAAAAGTGTGAGATAAGAAAAGAAGGTTTAGGGAAATTGATCGGTACAACTGCAAGAACTTCAAACAACATATATGTGTTAAGTGAAATTGGAAATGAAAAGTGTTGTCTAGGAAAGGAAAATGAAAGTTGGTTATGGCATAGAAGAATGGGTCACATGCATTTTGAAAACCTTGTCAAAGTCAGCAAAAGAGAAGCAGTCAGAGAAATGCCCCAGATCACGAAACCAACCAACACTTTATGTCAGCATTTTCAACAAGAAAAGCAAACAAAGACCAGGTTCAAATCAAAGGAATATTCAACAACAAGGCCACTGGAAATTGTGCACACTGATCTAGTTGGACCAACTACAACAAAGGTCTTAAAAGGTGAAAAATACTTTATGTTATTAGTTGATGATTATACAAGAATGACTGCAGTTTGCTTTCTCAAGAACGAGTCAGAATCTTTTGAAAATTTCAAGATCTACAAGGAAATGGTTGAAAATGAGATCGATTCAAGAATCAAATGTTTGAGATCTGATAATGGAGGAGAGTTCACTTCAAAGGAATTTATGGACTACTGTAGAAGTCATGGAATAAAAAGGCAATTCTTCATTGCTAGGACACCTCAACAGAATGGAGTTGTTGAAAGAAAGAACAAGACAGTACCAGAAATGGCTCGAACAATGCTAATGTATTCCAAGTTGACAGATATATTTTGGACACAGGAAGTGCATACAGCAGTTCACATTCAAAACAGAGTAATGCTCAGAAACAACACTAATAAAACTCCCTACGAGCTATGGAAAGGAATACCAGCAAATGTGAAGCACTTCAGAGTTTTTGGAAGCAAATGATACATCAAAAGAGAAGATGGCAGAATGGGAAATTTTGACTCTTGTGTGGACAAAGGAATACTTGTTGGTTACTCAAGTACAAGGAGAGCATACAAGTGTTACAATCTAAGATTGAACAAAGTTTTGGAAAGCATCAATGTAACAATTGATGAAATAGGCAGACCAGAATCAAAGGAAGAAGAAAACAAATCAATGGAACAACTTTTCGAAGAAGAAGATAAAAAAGAAGTAGAAGAGGAAGAGGAAGATGAAGAGAATCCAACAGAAGCAGAAGAACAAGTTCAGAAAGTATCTCCAAAGACAACTAGCAAATGAGTACAGAAGAATCATCCTTCAGATCATATTATTGGAAACAAAGATGCAGGAGTTGAGACTAGAAGAAAAATCCGTTCACCAGAACAAACACACCTAACACTCCTATCTATAATTGAACCAAACTGTTTTGAAGAAGATAGCAATGATGAATTTTGGAATAAGGCCATGGATGAAGAATTGGATCAAATAGAGAAAAATGACACTTGGGAATAGATTCCAAGACCAAAGAATAAGAATGTGATCGGCACAAAATGGGTTTTCAGGAATAAATTGAATGAAGATGGACAGGTTACAAGGAACAAAGCTAGATTGGTATGTAAAGGATATGCACAGATTGAAGGAATTGACTTTGAAGAGACATTTTCCCTAGTTTCCAGAATGGAAGCAATCCGTTTACTTTTAGCTTATGCATGATCCAAAAATGTTAAAGTATATCAGATGGACGTAAAATCATCTTTTCTAAATGGAGAACTTGAAGAAGAAGTCTACATTGAAAAACCAAAAGGATTTCAGTTGTCAGAGAACACAGACTATGTATGTAAATTAAAGAAGGCTTGTATGGTCTAAAACAGGCTCTTAGAGCATGGTACTCCAAACTGAATAAGTATCTACAGCAGGCAGCGTTCAGAAAAGGAAGTGCATACAACAATCTCTACATCAAGGTAAGTTAAAGTAATATTTTATTAATTGAAGTTTATGTTGATGATATTATTTTTGGTAGTGATGATGACAGGTTAAGATAGAAATTTGCAAAAGACATGAAGAATGAATTTGAAATGTCGTTACTTGGAGAACTATCCTTCTTTCTGGGACTTCAGATACATCAAATCAACCAAGGATTTTTTTATTTCTCAAACCAAGTATATCAGAGAAATGCTAAAGAGGTTCAAAATGGAAGATTGCAAACCAATTATCACTCCCATGCAAACGAGTTGTAAGTTGAGAAAAGATGATGATTCGAAGTCTACAGATCAGAGGCAATATAGGTCAATGATTGGCAGCCTACTATATGTGACAGCATCCAGACCAGATGTAATGCCAGTAGTTGGACAGGTGGCACGATTTCAAGAAGCACCAAAGGAATCACATGTATTAGCAGTAAAGAGGATTTTCAGATATCTCAAAGGAACAAAAGAGTTTGGATTTTGGTATCCAAAAGGAAAAGATATATCACTTATTGCCTACACGGATGTAGATTGGGCAGGTTCTATTGATGACCGACGAAGCACCAGTGGAGAAACGTTCTACTTAGGTGAGTGTTTGGTATCATGGCTAAGAAAGAAACAATCATCATTATCTCTATCTATATCTGAGGCAGAGTATATTGCAGCAGCAGCATGTTGTACACAGGTTCTTTGGATGAAACAAACTTTGACAAATATATAGGTTGAGTATGATGAGCCCATTCCAATATATTGTGATAATACAAGTGCCATCAGTATCTCAAAAAACTCAGTGATGCACTCTAAGACGAAGCACATTCCAATCAAGTATCACTTTCTACGGGAACAGATTGCAGAAAAGAACATCATAGTTGAGTATGTGGGCACAAAAGGACAAGTGGCAGACATCTTTACAAAACCACTTCCACTGGAATCCTTTGAATATATTCGCCAAAACTTGGAGTTATTTCTACTCCAAAATGAATGTTTTTTGAATAATATTTGAATGCTTATCTTATATGTCTAATATGTACACGAGGAAGCACCATAAGAGGACAGTTCAGTCAGGGGGATCAACCCCAGATGGAAAGATACCTTTGCCATTGATGACAAAGGGGGAGATATTTATTATATGCAGAGGATAGAGGCATGGTTCCAAAGGGAGCAGATTTATCAGATGCAGATGACAGACACAAATTTATCAGATACAGAGGATAGACGCATGGGTCCAGGGGGAGCATGAGTGATATGATTTCAGTATTGCATCAGAGTGTTGCCATCAATGCCAAAGGGGGATATTGTTGATTAAGGTTGGTTGTCATTGATGTCAACCCTTGAAGAAAGCCTCGCAGCACAAAGGTTTGGGTAATGGATCCAAGATTGTTTGATGTAAATACGACTCATTATTGTCTTGTCATGGTTGATAATAAGTAAAGATGGATGAACTCCAAAGTGGTCCCCTTATGGTGAAATCCCTCACAGGAAGACGATTTGCGGAGTAAGAGAACCCATGCTTAATTGTGAAATAATGAGATGAAGGACAATGAATATGTCAGATAAACTATCCTAGATGGATAGTGCTTGTCATTCCATTTCTGGTGGTATGTGGAATGTCACATAACTCCTCACGGTTAGATATTTATAGCCATGAGAATTTAGAGACCCCAGGTTTGGGTAATGGACCCAAGTTTGTTTGATGGATAACGGTATGATTTATGATATATTTTAAGATAATATTATTCTATATGGATAGTACATGTCATTCCATTTCTGGTGGTATGTGGAACTTCACATAAGTCCTCATGGTTTGAGAGTTATGGCCTTACGAAGTTGGAGGACCCTCATATGTCATCTAGAAGCCCCAAAAGGTCGAAGTAGTCAAAGTGATTTAAGAGATTTTAAAAGGTAAATAATAAAGTGAAGTAATAAGTGTATTATAATTCAAAGTGAATACAAATAAATTATTTAAATAATAAATTTAATGGGGAAATTAGAAGTGGGTTAACCCTAAAATAAGGAAAGTGGGGCCAAGTGACCTAGAAGATGTTTTTAAGGAAGCTACTTAGAGAGTATAAATAAGAGGCAAGGCTCTCTCATTTTAATCACACTTGATAATATTGAATATATATAGGTGTCTAAGGTAACCAAGGATATCTAAGCCCAAATTCTAAGGGAAGGTGAAGAAAAGAAGGTTGAAATGCAAGGAAGGATAAATTCTTTTGATGGTGCTTTCTAAGGTATGTTATTAACAGGCTATCTCACCATTTTCGCTATAACTTTTTTTCTATAATGATTCAGACTGTGACATTGCTATTCCATTGAGAAAACATATCCAAGTATCTTTGGTAAAAAATTAAGTTTATGGTTCATTGTATTTTTGGAGTTACACTCTGTGGAAAATAGGGTTTGTGGTTAGTCCTGAAACTAGTCAAAAACAGGTGTTTCGGGTAAAAATGTCATAACTTCTTCATAACAGATACAAATTCTGTGAAACCAAATGTGTTTGTTAGGGTACAGTATCTAGTATCTTTTGTAACATTTTCTGATCAATTCAACAAATATTTTGTGTGGGGCATGCTCTACAAGGTCACTCTCTAGAATAAGCCAGAATTCAGCAAGGTATGTCATTTTTGCTATAACTCATTTTATGAGATGTTCCAAGTAGTGACACCTGGAGGAATTGCATAAAACACATTAAAGAACATTGTGTGTTAGTTTCAGATCTTTATACATTACAGGTACAAAGTTATGATTACTTCAAGTTAGGGTTGTTGACTAATCCAAAACTAGGCATGTGAGACTAACGAAAAGTTTGATGAAAATGCTAGTCTCTTGTTTTTGAAGTTAAGGAAGGTTTGCAGGAATGTGATCATATACACCAGGTCTATTACAGAGCTACAAATCAGATTTGGATGATGAAATTGATGAGGTCTTTTGGTTGAGGTACATGTTGAGTACATGGTTGAGACAAGTAGTTGATAAATTGGCACATACATGAGGTGTATAGTTGATGATGTTGGTACATATTGATGATTCATAGTTGATGAGTAGTTGACACATGATTGATACATACTTGGTACATGGTTGGATGCACTTGTTTATGGTACATGTTGATTACAGGTTATTTGGTACAGGTTGGTGCATGGTTGATGCACTTGTTTATGGTACATGTTGATTACAGGTTGATGCATGGTTCATATTTATTGGTACAGGTTTACAGCGGTATATCTCACAGTGGCAAGTTGATAGTGGTTCCATCATTCTACTTCTACTTCAGGGTGGCAGGACGGGGCAAGGACAGGTGGTTGTATCCACCTTCCGGTTGTAGCCGGAGAACATAGGGGGTTGTAGCCTCCTTCTAGTTGTAGCCAGAGAATTGGGGACTTAGAGCTTCCCTCAGGTTGTAGCCTAAGAAACTAGGGGGTTGGAGACTCCTTCCAATTGTAGCTGGAAAACAAAGGAAGTTGGTGCTTCCAATGAATGTAATTCTTCAAGACATATAAGAAAAAACATTATGTGGTTTTCTCCCGATTTGGGTTTCCACGTAAAACATTGATGTACTGCGTATGTGTATGTTTGTTCATTTGTTCATTGCTTATTTACTCTGCAGTTATTGGATGATAATGCTTCATTGATATAACACTTGGATTATATGGTTAAAAGGGATTAAATTGTTCTATTATTGATTCACCCCCCCTCTCAGTAATCCAACATTTGTTGGTTTTCGTTCATATGAATTTTCGAACTAGGTTGGCCATTTATGGAAACTAATGAATGAAAATGTGTTTAATTGTAATATGCATTGACTTCACGTTGAAAAATATATTTAAATTTTAAATTATGAGAAGATAATTATAATATAATTTGAAAATTTAATACGTAAAAATAAATAAAGATATAGATTTTATCAAAAGAGGTAACAATACTTATATCCAATGGAGCATTATACACAAGCTCATATTCATATGCTCACTTCTGTTTGTTAAATAGGGATGAAGTTGATCACAAAAGTTTTTAAAAAATGTTTGCTTAAAATAGGTGAAAAAGAAAATTGATTGCAAAGAACGGGAAACTAAAAAGACAAATGAATTAACTTCATCATATTGAAAGACAAAGCAAAATATCATTATTATTTAGTTAGTAATAAAGAAAAACAGAAAGAGAAAAAAAGCAATCTTTGTTGTTCACTAAATGATATTGAAAGATAAAATACAAAAATATCAAACTCGTTTATTCGATAATCATATTCAGTGATTAAAAGGGAAATAAACCGGAAAATATGTTTAACCTTATCATTGAGTAGTCATATTTAGTGATGAGAAAATAAACAAACAAACAAAAATTCACTGATCAGAAAAGTAAAAAGAAAATCGAAAACAAATTTTTTATTTGACAGTGAATGATACAGACTAAAATAATTTTTTTGTTTATTCGTTATATAAAATATGAAAAGTATTATTTTAATATCTATAACAAAATACATTCCTTGAAGACCCTAAACTCAGCGAAAAAGAGGGCAGGAACAAAACCAGAAAAGCCAGAGCAATGTTTGAGAACGTAGGATGAGTGACATTTATATATCAAATACATTCCACGTGTTTTTGGAATGCATAGGGACAAAGCCCGTCCATGCACATGGATGAACTACAACCATTAACAATGAATGCATAGGGATAAAGCTCAAGCATGCACAGGGATGAACTCCAACAATAATAGAAGTGAAGCTTAATTAGATCAAATGCACTGATTCATTTATGGTGAGGAGCATTCTAGATATATTTTTTTATCTATAATTGTTGGAATCAATGAGGCAGGTCCTACAAACCGTTTGATCACAGTAAGAGGTGATTCCAGCCCGTAAATAAATAGGATCATGACTGTGAATGCAGCTAGGGGTTAAGGGCTTATCGATTGATTCAAATTTCTCCCTATCTATTTTCTTTCTCAACTATTGCTCCCTAATTCATTCATGATGAGAATACGGCCAGCCACATTAGTATGAGTTTCACAGGCCATAGATCATTGCTCTCATCTCTTTGTCAATGTGAGCATCTGCTCTTGTCACCAACGTATTCTGAATAACCTGAAATACAAGATATTCTGAATAACCTGAAATACAAGAGTGTGAAATATGTGAAGAAGATAATACTAATAATAAAAGTGATTTATAAAAATATTAATACTAATAATAAAAGTCATTTTCAATGCCACATGTGTAGCATGCATGCATTTTTTAAGAAAATGTGCATCATGTGTGATGTTGCAGGGTAGCATTCGATTCATTTCAATCCCTGGTAAATAGTGTAAAAAAAAACATATTACTCTGTACATTGTACTCAATCGTCGTAGCAGATTTCTCTAGTGAGACGTGAAATTTGGTGTCTCTACAGACACTACAAGCATTATTATTATTGATGTAACCACACTAGATTCAATCCAAAGGAACAAGCCTAGCACAACCTAATCGCTTCCAATACTTCCCCAAATCAAGGCAGTGAGAGGAATGTACTATATATAATTGGCCTAATTATCTAGCTTCCTTAATGAATACATCTATAGTAGATTGCCAAATTAAAAGCATGTCTTTTCACTTTGCATATTTGTTAATTATGATTGCTATGGAGAACATAACTCATCTTGAACTTCCTATCACTGAGATTAGAAAAAACCCCATTGCCTAGAAATATGCCTTTTTTTACGATTCAATGGCAGGAAAAGTGGAAGATAGATACTCATCCCATGCTTCTCAAGTGGCTAGATGAAGTTAAGAGGGAATGCCACCAACCTAGGAATATGCCTTTTTTACGATTCAATGGCAGGAAAAGTGGAAGATAGATACTCATCCCATGCTTCTCAAGTGGCTAGATGAAGTTAAGAGGGAATGCCACCAACCTAGGGTTTAAAAACTAAGACACTAATGGAGATTGAATTTTGACAAAGATTTTTCAGTACGGTTTTCATAAGCTAATTTTAGTATTTCAAATGTAAAATTAATTTGGTAGTTTTTATATCTCTGTGAATTCTGATAGGTTTGCAACCATTATGCAAGTACTCTAGTCATGACTATTATGTTTATACAAACATTCACATCAATGTATATATATATATATATATATACTTATACTGTCTAATTCATGGTTTTTTCAAGAAACAAAGACGCTCACCTTGAGTTGCATTCAATGTAATGTCAAGCTTTGTTTCTCAGTCATGTAACAACTCTAAAGCATTTGGTTTTGTACAACAAGAAAAGCATAGTTAAAACAAACAAATATATAGTATTTTTGAGATTGTTTTACCTGATTAAACATAAGACAAGACATGATGGCCCGGGATTTGAACTACGCCATAGAAAATTCCCCACAGATTTCCCTTGTACATATACTGGTAAATCAATATATGGTTCTCTCCTTCACAACAATATACCACAAAGGACACAAGATTTTTATGATGCACTTTCGTAAGCAGAGTAACCTGTATTATACCCATTTGTTTTTAGTAAGTCACAGTGACCTATTCACATATCTTTCCAAAAAAATTCCCAAGTACTTGTCTAGAGATAAAAACATTTTATTTTTAATGACAAATTATTTTATTGTTTATATAGGAAAACATGAAACCTTAATAAATTAAAGAAATCATATTCACCTTTGTGCAGAATTCCTTATCTCCTTATTTGGATGTTTCTGACAGTACTTTGATAGCCACCTCTAGTCCATTTTGCAGACGACCATGGAATACATGCCCAAATCCTCCTCTGTCAATTTTCCTTCCAAATCCACTAGTTATTTCCTTGATCTCATTGTAACTAAATTCTCTACATTGGGTTGATGCTAAGATGTGTCCCCTTGTCGGCTCATTCAAAGGAATTTTCCCTGCAAGAACAATAGTAGGATGATGTTACAAAAAGATTAAAATCATTTACAAAGTATGTAGATCATTAGAATGATTGTTTCTCTTATGTAAAGAGATACACAAAATTGTATATACACACCAGTAGCCTCGCTCCATTTCAACCTTCTACCAATTATTGTTGCAGCAATATATGACAAAAGAATTAATGTTATCCCTCCATCAACTGGAAAACTGATAATAAGACTTTTACTGCTACCAGATTCAGATTTAGTGCACTGATTTCCGTCATCTTGGAAAAGTTAGTTGCAAGTTCAGGTAAGTTCACAGTCCCATTATGCAGAATAAGATAAATTTTCACTCCTAAAAATCTCTTTTCTCTTAAAATGTGTCTCTGGAAATTAATGTGTACATTGAAGTATGGTAGATTGAAATTATCATCTGATTTGTAGGCATGCAATTGAGAATATTTTTCTATATTAGTGAAATAATCCTTAAATAAAATAAAGAGCACATGTAAGAAATACCTGAAAAAAAACTACTTTTGAACAATTGTTTTCCATTGTAAAAGGCCAAATCATTGATGCAGAACTCTAGTACGAACACGAAGCATGAGAATATAGTTTGCTTGGATTTTTCCCACCGAGCTACGGCTTCAATACTCCCAGGGAGTAGTTGCAAATGAGTCGGGTTGGAAGATTGTATGCACAATGCGGTGAAATATTCAAGAAACATATCAACACCTTGCCCACTGGTATGATGTATGGCTTGCCACTTGGTCTCATGCAGGTAGCGACGATACGTTGGGAGCTCCAAGGAGGCCAAGAGGTTGATGTAGAAGTAGTGTCAATAGCAACAGAAACAACTTAGGCTAGTGGTGCAGCACAATGATGGCAGTGCAGCGCAATGATGACAGCTTAGTGGTGCAGCGCCAATCAAAAAACTTAATTTAAAATTAATTTAAATTCCTGAGAATTACAGAAAATAAATTGGCACAAACCAAGGATAATTAAGTCAAATAATGGCTTACAAACCAAAAAAAATCCATACTTTAATTGAATAAATAAAATAAATAATTTCGTTTTTTTTAAAAAATCAAATAATACACGGTTTTAAAAAACCTTAGGATAATGGGGAAAATGTTGGTCAATTGAATTAATATGGAGTTTGACTAGAGTCTGAAGTTATAGTCCTGGTTGAGGCAGGGACTAATAAACTTAAATAGATCACATTGACATATATGTCAATGTGATACCAAATTTTACCATGTAATACAAGTCATTAGATCAATAATGTTTTTTTTGTGCACTATGCATTGATTTATACAAGTCAATGTGATACCAAATCTTAACATGTAATGCAAATCATTAGATCAAAAACGTTTATTTTGTGCACTATGCATTGATTTATAGATAAGACTCACTTCATATTTGATTAAGTGTCATATAGATCATCATGCTCGTGGGAATTAATATCGTACTAATAAAATATGCGAAGAGGGTTGTGTTGAATATATCATTAGGTAATTGATACAATATGGAAAGAGTATTACTTGCTTTTGGTACATATACATAAATTGAAAGAGCATTAACCACATATTTTAGGTATTTAACAAATTTATTTGGAATTCTCTAACTATTCTATGTTTTGAATTCATTTTGGTTAGACCATTTTTTATTATGATTTGACATATTTTGATTATATATGGATCCAATTGTAGAATAGTTCTACAATTCAAATTTATTTTACTATCTCAAAATCAAATTCATTTTGCATACATGGATAATTATCAATGTTTCATTATTACCCAATGGAATAGGTAAAATTTGACTTGAATTGATTTTATTTTTATTGAAAACAATGATGAACATTTTATTTCGTCAATCAATTTCCAAAAACAAGTGAAATTAGCAGCAAAGTTGCTTATACCTACCTCTTAGAAATATGTTAATGTAATAGTTGTAGGTAATCCAAAGTGAAAAGTTATACTTTCTTGAGGTGAGAGTACAACTATTAAGCAACTCATGATACTAGCGTGGAGGTTTACAAGCCCATATAATATCTTTGGAGGGATTACTTACAGGGCTTATCGAAACAAGTAACCATTGCTTTCTTCTTAGAATAGGATTATCCCTTTCAATTGGATAGATTATTTTAAGAATATAATTCCATAGAAGGATAGATTATTCCAATGGGATATTTCCTCCATTGAAGGAAGTTGATTCTCTAAGAGAAGAAGGAAGTTTCTTCCCTCAAGCCAATTCGATGCACCTAATTCTCAGGACCCGAAGCAGCTAGGGTCAGAACCAAACTAGCTAAAGGGAAATATGGTTTGAGTTAGTGGATTAATGGTTAGAGGGTGTCTTGGTTAGTGGGTAAATGGTGAGGGGGTTAGTAGATTAGTGGTTGATCCGAAATCGGATTCAGAAGACTATCAGGGCATGAAAAATGCTCAAAAATGAAAGTGCTCGGAATCTAACGAAACCAACACCACTGCGTCTGAATCGTCTTCCTGATTCCGGTGGTATAATTTTTATGTCAAACGGAGTCCGTATGAAGAAGATACCGCATTCTATCCACCGAGCCAAACAGGTAAAATTTTGGGATGCTGACTGTACCTATCCGTACAGTCTGTACAGGACACGTGTCAGTTCATACAGGACACGTGGCACGTCCGTACAGGTGATGTGGCATCACCAGAGGATGACACGTGGCAGATTTGTACGGCGACACGTGGCAGGTCCGTACAGGACACGTGGCGGCTCCAGAGCGTGACACGTGGCAGGCAGTTTTGGCATTTATGGTATACGATTGGACCAATCCCGAGGTGACAGGTGTCACCACTGGAAGGGTGACACGTGGCACGGGATGACGTCAGCATCGTACGGCAAGTGACGTGGCAGTGACGTGGGCCAATGAGCGGTTGACAAG
The DNA here is from genome assembly GCA_010110895.2 of Picea sitchensis. Taxonomy (NCBI): domain Eukaryota; kingdom Viridiplantae; phylum Streptophyta; class Pinopsida; order Pinales; family Pinaceae; genus Picea; species Picea sitchensis. The sequence goes on from SNQJ01S0021326.1 coordinate 130,815, forward strand.
TGGCATGTTCCGGTTGGTTGTCTTCATCGAATCAACGATTGACACGTGGCTTGTTTTTGGGCGAATGGTGAGGTGCCACGTGGCCCAATCAGCGGCTGCCACGTGGCACCCCAGGTTTAGCCAATAACGGCTATGTCAAAAATGTTTTGGGCCCGGGGGATTCGAACCCCGGACCTCCACCTCCATTCACGCCTTAACAGAGCTCCAATTGTCAACGCGCCATTGTTAGTTCTTGTTTATGATAGCGGGTTTAGTTGT
>SNQJ01S0021326.1:132552-161248 GCA_010110895.2 Picea sitchensis
ACCCCTTGTTAATGATTTTTAAGGGTTATTAGACATTTTTAAAGCCTAATTCTTGGGAGGAAGTTGGAGATTGAAACCAACTTTCCCAACTATTTAACCAAGGCCATGTTGAGGCCATTTGGTCAGATTTTGAAGCTTTTGGACGGTTTTGGAGAGCAGAGATGCTGAGGCAAAGCCAGGTCTAAGCCAGTTTGAGGCAGGGAAGCTGTTGAGGTAGAGATGCTGTCGGACGATTTCTGAGAGCTCGGGACATCCGTTTCAGGTGCCGTAAGTTGTGCAAGATTCTAGAGATCATGGAGAACATGACCAGATCAGTCTAGAAGCCAATCAGCAATGTAAAGATGTACTAATAAGCTTTCGAAAAGAAATCAAGAAGCCTCCCTCACAAGAGAAAAGGCCCGGAGACGTAGGCAAAGTTGCCGAACTCCGTTATCAAACTTGTGCATTATGGTTTGCTGCTTTTCATTGTTTTTCAGATCTAAAAATATGTTAATGGTTGTATAATTCATTTCTTTTCTCGCTCTTTCGTTAAGTTTCCCAATGGTTAATAAATGCATGCAAATAAAAACTCAACCATAGTCATTTCGAAAAATCCTGACGGATCAGTGGTTGGGGTTATTTTGGGTTATGTGGGTTACGTATTAAGAGGTTTAGGGTAGTGGGTTGGAGTTAGTGGATTAGTGGATCATGTTAACTTAAATTTATGGGGTTAGTATGTTAGAAGCTAGGAGTTTAATGACATGGTAATTAAATATAGAAAATAAATTAAGGACTTGGTGAGTTATTTCTACTCTTAACCATGAAACTTTATACCAACCATATAAATTTTCACTATCCAACTATGCATATTTTTCACTACTTCTTCTAGAGTTATGAGGTTATATAAGTAATTCAAATTTGTATAGTATGGTTAAATGTTTTTTGTTTTCAAATATAATTATATTATAAACCAAAGTTATCTCTCATATGTATAGGACGAAATTTCGATATATTAATGAACATAATTATTGAGAGGAATTTATTATTCATAATCAACATAAATATTACATTATAAAAAATAATTTGAAAAGTGGATTAATTTGTAGTCAATGTGTTTTTATTTTTAAATAATTTGCAATTTTTTTACTTTATGCCATCAAGTTTTCAAAAGTCTCCAAAATTTTGTCTATTAAATTGATTACTCTTTAAATTGAAAAATAAATTTTAAATTTTATAAATATAAATCTCTATTTTGTGATTGGTTGTTAACTGTGTGTGTTTTTACACTTGATTGTCAATTTTAAAAAATTAAAAAATCAAACAGTTTGTCATGTGTCATTATTAATAGGGCCATCAGTATTTATATGTACACATGTCACATCTGTTAATTATTTTAGATATTAAATAAGTATAATAATAAGTGTTTGAAATATTAAAATTATAATTTGTGAGATTATAATTTTAATATTCCAAACTCTTTTATTTATTTAATATATAAAATAATTAATAGATGTGACATGTGTACAAATAAGTATGGATGGCCATAATTAATAAGGACACATGGAAAACTTGTTTGATTTTTTAATTTTTAATTTTTAAAATTTTAATTTTTTTAAATTTGAAAATTGAGTGTAAAACCATATAAAAATTGTCCAATCATAGTTAACAACCAATCACAAAATAGGAATTTATATTTAGAAAATTTAAAATTTATTTTTCAATTTAAAGAATAATCAATTTAATAGATAAATTTTGGGGGACTTTCGAAAACTTTATGGCAAAAAGTGAAAAAAATACAAATTATTTAAAAGTCAAAGAAAATTGACTACAAAATAATTTCAATATACTTTGCCTTGGGCAAGTATAATAAATGAAACAATTGAATATGCCGCAAAGTTGTTAATGTTGAATTTTTATATGAGATGATTTGTGAGATCAATCAATTATTACAATGATGAATGTGCCATATATAAAGAACAAATGGTGACCATCCATGAAAGGATGCATCCCTTGGATAATAAATAACTACTTATTTATTATATATATTTAATATACTTTATATTATAAATATAATAATAATAATATTAATTATTAATCTAGGAGAATGTCTTTCTGATGCTTCACAAACATCAACACTCCCTCTCAACAAGGGAGACATTCTACATCATGCTAAGCTTGTCTCTGAAGTATACAAATGTTTCCCTAGACTCATGACACATGTATGTCAGTCCTGGGAGATGCCTCTCTCCTACCTGAACCAAGGGGAAACTCCCTCTACAACTCTCCCTATGAGCCAACTGACTCTCTCTGAGATCAGGCTCACTTTGGGTCTATATGTGATAACATCTAGCATCTTGAATCTTTATCATTACTGGTCAAATTAGCATGACTAAGAACAAAGACCACACCATAGTCATTCACCACAGGTACACCCTTGTGAGTGAATGTCAGTCTAATGCTATTTGACACGTGGAAAGCACTTCGAGTCCATATCACTCCTTGTCATGATCAAGGAAGGACTATGCATGGGCCCATTTACCACAAGTATACCCTTGTGTTAAATGTATCTTATCTCCCTTGGTCTGCAGGCCAATCTAGGAGAAGATCTGTCGGATGCTTACTAGGGCCATTATATATTCATGGTCAATTATTCTATCATAGAAAGGTTGTATCAAATAATAATCAAAATTCAAAAACCTACCACAACCTGGTCAGTATCTTGACACATGGCATATCATTTATATAGCATCAATTTTCTAGGCCATACTCCATCTGAGTAATCAAGCATGATGTTGAATAAGTCAAGGGTTGAAACCTAGACACTCAACTAAGTGTCCTGCAGTTGTCACGCACTCAACGATGTGTCTCGTGACTACAAGGACCATTCTTCCTAATTAGATCACTATACGTGACACAGGAAGAATGTCAGTCCCAAACCATTTTCCCTAATCAAGTCAACATATGTGCCATGGGTAAAATGTCATTTCTCTTAGATTTTGAAAACCACGCCATGGGCTACGAGGACCATTCTTCTAATCAAGTCACTACATGTGTCATAGAAGAATGTCAGTATGTTTAAAACTACACCATGGGCTAGATGGACCATTCTTCTAATCAGGTCACTACATGTGCCATAGAACAATGTTAGTCTCAGACCATTTTCTCTAATCAGGTCACCATATGTGCCATAGGGAAAATGTCATTTTTTTACCAACCTCCCTAATCAGGTCACCATCCATGCCATAGGGGGGGACCATTCATATTGATCAGGTCACCATCTGTGCCACATGAGAATGTCAGTCCTGGACCAATTTCTGCAGAAAATGTCATTCCATGATGCATCAACAATCTGTCCAACCTGGACCATTCTCCATAGGGAGAATGTCAATCCAGAAGCACACTGACTATTCATGATGCGAGGATATCAACATTGTTCTAGACCATTCTCCCAGACCCAGTCACTATCTGTGATACAGGGATAATGATTGTCCATGATGTATTCATATCAACAATCCCTCTCAATGATGTCTTGAATGTCAACAATATGCTCGTCAGTGTGTTGAATCATGGTTGCTTCATATGCATCATGTCTTGGATGAAGTCCTACGAGAAGCCTCTGAAGCCTCATTTCTTCCATGAATCACGTCACTAGCTATGATATACTCTTCCTCTACAGTACTGAGTGATATAGAGGTTTGTTTCCACGAATCCTGATTGATCTTGAGTTGAAGCAGCACCCTCTGGTGCCCTTTCTATCAACTACACTCTCTACCTAGTCTAAACTGTATATCTCTACAGCCTCTCTTCATCTCCTTAGACATATCCAACTATACCACACTGGTACAATTTCTCTGTTGCAACTCAATCTGCTCAATTATGAGTTGGCTCAGGGTGCTTATTGCAAAGCACTATCTGGCTCCTTGCTTTAGAGTAGTTCCTCCACTCTCTCTGCAACTACTCCCTATGGGATTTTGTAACTTCTCCCTATGGGACTATGTAACTGCTAAACAATGAGACTAAGAGTAGATTATCTACTTTGTCAGCAACTTCCCTCCTATGGGGATTCTCTCTGTGGAACTGGCTCCTCCAGTCTCTCTTTGCAGCTGCTCTATCTGGAACTGAGAGTGGCTCAATAATTTTTCCCTCTTGAGCTAGAGGTGACTCCTCCTTTGTCTCTACTCCCTCTGACACTGAAGGTAGCTCTTCCTCCTTCTCTAGAGGTAACTCAATATCTTCTCTCTCTGGATGTACTACTTCTTCCTTCTCTGGGAGTGCCTCTACATACACTAGCATTATTTCCATGCCTTCTCCCTCAACATCTCATGGCTCGACTCATGTACTAGGATTGCTACAAATTCTCTCTCTGAGTCTCATACTGTATCTTCCTCCATCACAGGGTCCATCACCATATCTTGCAATCATGGTCACTGGAAATGTCTTTTGCTATTTGGCATGGTCCCATCCTGGGAGATACATTTCCCATAATTTAATTTTCGAACATTCACCACATTATCCTGGCTGCATTATCTTTCACATCTTATTCACAAACTTATATAGTATGGATCCCAACCATAATGAATCATACCAATATCACATTTTTGAGCTTCACATCATATTTTCATAAACTTGTCATATACAACAGAAGAGATTTTCAACATGGGTTTGCCCATGTCAATCATTGTCTTTCTCATTGAGGCATGTGTGCACCTTGACAACAGATCTCTATGTCAATATTTTGGTGAGCACCTATGGCTTCTTGTTAGCAAATAATGCATTCCCATTAAATTGTATGATGATCGTCGAGCCCAAATAGTCTTCAAACCCTGATACATGAATTGATACATTCACACTAATATAGAGATACTCATCATTCCCTAGGAACGTCGACCTCTGTGAACTGGGAAAGTAGTGGTATCTACATTTATTTCCATTCATATTCCAGGTCTCACCAGAGAATGATAAATATTGTGCCCACCTCTATTGGCATACTCGATATGCTCTAACACGTGGTGGATCTAGCGCTTCAACCCTTGTCCTATGGGTGCATTTTATTTTCACGATGGCATTTGACCATAGCAACTCCCATGGAAAATCTCCTTCGCTCTACATTTTTCTACTAAATGACATATCCTATATCAAAACCATTGATTACTGGCACATCATCGATCTCAGTCCAATTAAAAGATAATCTCCTTCGTTTTCCAATTTAAAACCAAAATTAGACATATCAAAGTCCTTTCCACATATTCATCATTTCATGGCATACAAGGGCATGTGAACAATGTTGGGTAGTCAAATAAGAGGGGGATCATGGCAAGGTGGATGAGCCAGATGCATGGATTTCCAAATCCAACACTCACTTCTCCATGTCACGAGGTATATTGCACATATTTCAAATCAAAGAAAAATGCCCAACTATTCATCCTTTCAAGTCACATGGGGATAAGGGGATGGTGGAGGAAAATAAAATCACACAGGACCACAATGAGATGGATGAAGCAAATATATGGATTTCCAAATCCAAACCTTAATTCCCCATGTCACAAAGACATCTCAAATGTCTAACCTCTAGCATGCAACTATACAAGTATACTAGAATAAAAACATGCATACACATTTTGTGTTCCTTCTACTAAATGAAACACTGATGAACATTTGATTTCATTGATCATTGTTCAAAAGCCAATGAAATAAATTCTTTCACTTATAATGTTGTAGGAGTTTTTCAAATTGAAAATTAACTTTTTTTCAAGGTTAACTTGATAAATGTATTTTTGGCTTTCAATCCATTTAATTTCTTTCTTTTTGGAAGAGTATACAACATAAAATCTATTTAAGGATCCAATATAAAGCTCCCAAGTCCCACCTCTCGCACATTTTAACAAGTGTAACTAATCTAATGTCAAATCATACGAAAGTGATTTTAGTTTTCAAAGGATAAACCTCCCAAGACTTACCTCTTGCACATTTTAACAATTGCAACTATTGCAATGTCAAAGGGCGGTCATCACTTGATTCTCTTGCGTAGAAGTCTCCTTGTTTTAGAAAAAAGGAGAACACGAGTCAAATACTTTAGAATATAAAGAGGTTTAATTTTTTAATCAATAATGATTTAAGAATCTTCAATCTAAATCAAATAGTATATTATGATCTTTTATGTCGGTGTGTAATTTGTATATTTATTTCAAGTTTTTGTTATAATTTTTTAAAGTGGGGAAAAGTTTATAATATTTAGAGTTATTGATTTATTTTTTGTAGATACAATTTTAAGATCTCAACATGTAATAATATTATTATGTGTAAACAGAGGCTCTATGGTTTCGTTCTTGGAGCCGCAAGCACAAAGTTTCGCTCTAAATGCCTAGGGCACGGATCAATCAGCATGGCAGACTGTTTTTAAGATTAGTGACAATTTCTCAATTCAAAGGTGGTCTCTCGTGGTGGAATATCATATACTTAGTAATGTTTCCCTGTTTTTTGGAGGAAGTCCTTTAGGAATCGACGATATGGAGATAAAATAGGTATATTACAAGGATAGTTTGTGTCATCTTAAGGTTTCGAGATGCTGGAAAAATATTACAGTGGGTCTTTCCTTTACGAGCCTCGGGATGCCCAAGATCCACCAGACATTTTGAAAGGAAAGTTGGTTGAGGTGGAAGCAGATCCAGTAGACTCGGGCTCTGAAAAGGTGGAAATCCTCACGACTGGAGCAGACTCCCAGAAGGGAGAATTTATGCCTCCATCTACCCCATTTTCTATGTCTCCCACTCTTTTGCTTCCTATTCCCAACATCCATAATCCACTTCAAAATGGAGCCATAAACTAACCCTTATCCAAGTTGACAAAACAACAAAAAGAAAAAAGAACAGGTGCATACGAGCATGGGTGATCCAGGTGGATATTGGTGGCCACCCACCTATTCCAACTAGCTCCTTTTTCCAATTTTTAGTTCAACACGTTCTTCTGTACTTCTTTGTAACTGTGGGTTCTACACTTTCGGGGTTGTCTGGAGCCCTACACATCTTCCAGGTGGATACTGGTGGCCTCCCACCTAATCCAACTAGCTTATTTTGTATGTTTTCATGTCATCACATCTTGTTGTACTCTCAAGGTTGTTTTGGGGCCCTAAACAATGTTATTTTGGCTCGCCACAATCAAACTATAGACAGAGTCAAAGATTGATGATGTAATGCATAGTTCTTGAAAATACCTTTACAATGGGCTATCACGGGCCTAAAATGGAGATCGTATGCAAAAGTTACGACCCTGGGAAGTTAATGTACTAACTTACCCAAACGGGGCCCAAATGACTTTTGGCGTTTCATCTCCTAGGGTTAGGTTTTTGCATGCCTAAGGTTTTGGCATTCTTGTTTAACATAAAAAGGCCTTCAAAGCCTCATTGTAATCATCTTCTGGTGAATGAGCATAGCCATCACATCTCTTCTCAGAGATAAAGATATCACCATTCCAGCGAGTCTTGCACTCTGTAATTTTACAGTCTCTTTACAATTCTTTCATTAATAGAAATCAAGTATTGTTGTGTTTCTCTATTTCTGGAAATTTTCATGAGTATTTCATTGTAATTTCTCTACTTTCATTTCGTTCCAAACATAATCTGGATCAGTGGTATCAAAGCAGGCTACTCTTGATCATTTTTTCAACGCATGTCCCCGACGAGGTCCTAGTATAGCTAGTTGGGTCTCGAGTTTGTCTCTCTTGAGGACAATCACTCTCGCACTCCAAAGAAACCCTCGATAGTGGAAGAAAATAAAAATGGTGGAGCAGAATATTATATTAACCAGTTGCTTAAGCAAGCTCTCACATGACAGAGGGATGAAATGATGGAGAATTTTTCACACATTCTTCAATGCTTGCCGATAGCAACATTCACATCTTCATCAAGAGGCCATTTTGGAGGAACCTCTCCCTTCAAGGTACAAGTTGATTTTGATATTCCCATATTTTGAAGGTCAGATAAATGCGGATGCCCTAGAAAAATGGTTAAATCTATTAGAAGGCTATTTCTCTATTCAAATTTTTTCCGATAGGAAAAATATCACCTTCGCACTCCTCAAGGCTCTCCCCCGTGTCAAACATTGGTGGGAAACTTACTGGGAGAAAAGTTCCACAGAGAAATCTAAAATATATGGGGCCAAGCCCACTAAGGATTTTTTTGTGGATGCGGTCAAAAAACATTACTATCTTGTTGATAACTATGAAGACTAGTAAATGAGATGGACCACACTGCGGCAAGAGAAGAGACAAACAATTCCAGAGTTCACAAATACTTTCCATACCTTGCGCACCAAGTTGGGTATCAAGGAATCTGAGTAAAATCTGGTTCTGAAATATCGTGGGGATATGCATAAGTACATCCAAACTGAAATGGATTTCCTAAACATCTCATCATTGGGAGTTGCATATTGATATGTTGTCAAAATCAAGCAGAAATTTAGGCACTAGAACAAATGGGAATTCGGGTCTACAAATCTGCAACAACCAAAGCACGATAAATATGACCCTAACCAACAACATCTAGACAACCAGTCCAAGACATAGGACAAAAGGGGTAAAGGGAATATGAAGAATGACACTGGGAATTGGTGTGACTTCCACAAAAGCCCCAGATTAGTCATTGGTGGCCGAGGTCAAAGACACGAAGCCGAAGTATGATTCAGAATCTGATCTAGAAAATATTGAAAATAGACAAAACATCAATGCATACCCCATTGCCACTGTCATCACCACAACAATTCAACTAGAAGAATCAGTAGATCCTGAAGAGGGGGAGCGCATATTCCATTCACAGATGTGGGTGAAGGGGACCCCGTTGCATTTAACGATAGCCAAAAGAACCTAATCGCATCTAAGGTCATCAAATAGTTGTGGTTTTCGACGACACCACACCTGCAACCATACAACATCGAGTGGCTTCACTGGGGATGAGATATTTGTGTCAGCCAGCAGGGTCGCCTGTCCTATGGCATCCATCCCTTCAATGATGAGGTAGTATGTGATGTGGCCCCTCTTAATGTCTGTGATGTGGTTTTGGGCCAACCCTGTATGTGGAGACATCATGTTGTCTATGAGTCTAGACCTTGTAGTGTCATTATTACTCTGGGAGTTCATCTCTATCAGATACCAGAGGTAGTTCTGACTACTACTGCACAAAAACAATGCCGCAAGGTAATCTCTCATACTGCAAAATTTATCCTCTTTGCAGTTTGTTCAAAGGATGCAGAGAAGACTTCTACAACAACTACAGCCTCAACACCTTCTATCCAAAAAAATAGATTGTTAAAGAGAAAGAAGATATTGTTTCTTCACCTACAATGGTGCCTACAAAATGCCCCATCAAACCCAGAGACAACAGGTTGGTGGAGCATATTCAACCCCGCCAACAACCGGTTTGTGACAGTCCTTCACAGACCAAGCATCAAAACTTCTCCAACAAAGCATGCATCTCACCAAGATTCAGATTCAGACCATGATTTCCCCTCTTCCCTGGGCACTCAACGCAATGGAGACCATTTCTTCCTAAGGGGAGAGGATTGATCCAGGTGGATATTGGTGGCCACCCACCTATTCCAACTGGCTCATTTTGCCAATTTTTATTTCAACGTGTTCTTCTGTACTTCTTTGTAATTGTGGGTTATATGATTTCGGGGTTGTTTGGAGCCCTACACATCTTCCAGGTGGATACTGGTGGCCTCCCACCTAATCCAACTAGATTATTTTTTATTTTTTCATGTCAGCACATTGTAAATTCTAACCTTGTACAATGTCTATTGTAAACAGATATTCAGAAAAGAACAGAAAAGATTCAATGGAAAATACAAACATTACACAGAAATTTTTCCCCTGGAAACCCAAACCGGGAAAACCAACATATATTATATTCATTCATTGTGTTACATTGTTTACAATACAATATACATATAGGAGCCAGCAGCATCCAAAACCCTAACCCAATGCCCTATATTAGTCCAAAACAATAATTCCTTGACCGGAAATAGAAAACCATCAGCAAAAACCATGTGCCAAAAAACCACCTAAATACATGACACATTTCCCGAGGTAGGTGTCACATTTCCCAAGGCAAAAAAAATTGGGGGCACTGCGCCCAGCGCATACTCTCAGACACTACTACTTGTGCAAAGAATATAACACATACCCAAAATTCTCCCACTTTTTTTTTCTTTGCATACAGGGGGTTATAGGGTTACATAGTCAAAAATCCAGGGTAGCAATGCCCAGGGATCCTCTACACCAAGAGAACTTCTCAGTGCTCACAGATTTTGTTAATGAGTCTGCAACATTATTCAAAGTGTCCACCTTCATCAGTGATACTTTCTTTTCTTCAATCATGTCTCTCACAAAGTGATATTGAACATCAATGTGCTTTGTCTTTGGATGATAGCCGAGGTTCTTATTGAGGAAAAATTGCACTTTATTTGCATCACTCTATCCTTCTGACGTTGTATGACAATGCACGAAACAATCTTTGTAACCATATTGATTCCTTACTTGCTTGGTGGTTGCTACGTATTGATTCTATGGATTTGAAAGTGCCATTATTGACTATCTTTTGCTCATCCAACATTGCTCCTCAAGCGAGGTTAAATACATACCGGCTTGTGGGTATCCTATGATCAAATATCTAGCCCGGTCGCATCTAAAAAGCCATGTATGTCGACCACTCTGTCCAACCCTGGTCTTCCCTGGTAGCACAATCAGCTAGTAGCTCCACTAAAATACTTGAAAACCCTTTTTCTTGTTGTCCAATGCTCCTTCCATGGTTTGACATATACCTTCTTAAAACTCCCTCACGTTATTGCAATGTCAGGTCTAGATAGGGGTCATTTCATACATCAAACCTGTACATAGCATATATGGGTGTAAGGACATGTCCTCCTCTTCTTCATGTGTCTTGGGACGATCCATGATCTTTTACACCACCAGCGGAATAGGAACTGCTGGCCAGGTTTACGTTATATGCGACTTTCTTTACGTATTGTCTCGACGCTTATTTTCGAGGAGTTAACCAAGGATTTCCACCAATCTCTTTTAATTTCCGTACCCAAAATGAAATTTGAAACACAAAGGTCCTTCATGGCCGAATTTAGAGGACAGCGGAGTTTTCACATCCTGGATAAGTTACTTGTTATTTCCTATCGACAACATGCCATCACATACAAGATAAAATAAAATCAATGATCAATAGTGGTAGAATACGGTGATCCTCTTTTCTTCTTGTGAGCCAAGTCCCAACATATAAGTATCAAATTTTGATACCATCAACAGTGATTGTTTTTAGAAACCATATAGGGACTTTTCGACATGCAGAGCTCCTTCTTTCCTTTCCATGACGCCTTAATGCTTTTGGTTCCTTCATAAATATTTTATTCTTTAGGATCTATCGGGGAATATTTGTCTTCACATCCATTTGTTCTACTTCAAAATCCAAATCTTAGCAACAATGGATAACAAAAATCTTATAGAGGTTAACGGCGAGGGAGAAAAATCTACCAAATCAATTCCCTCAACCTAGGAATAGCCCTTTGCTACTAACCGAGACTGTATTTCTCCATTTTTTCCTTATGCATTCGAATTCTTTTTAAATACCATTTGTTGCCAATGGGCTTTCTTCCAGTTAGAATCCACTAGATCCCAAGCCTCATTCTTAATCCAAAGATGCCATTTCTTCTTCATGGCCCTTTTCCAGAGATTTTAATCCTCTGAATCCACTGCCTCCACGGCGGTTCCTAGGATCATCATCGGTAATGAAAAAGAGGCTGAGCGAAAATCAGATGGACTATGCCTTTCCGGTAGCCTTATTTCACCGATCCGATCTCCTCAATAGCGGAGTATGAGGATCTTCTTCTTATTATTCATGTTCTTCTATAAATTACTTCATCATCCTTTAAAATCAAACTCTATCTTCTAAGTTCAACCTACTTACTTGGTAGAATTCATGTTTAACAACAGCCCTTCATTTCTCTAAATACCACATCTAGGCTATACACACTACCTTCTTAGTTTTAAGGTTCCAAATATTATAACCTTAAATACCATCTTTATACCCAACAAATATACAATTTTAATCCTTCTTATCTAGCTTACTAATAGTTTCCTTTGGAACATGAACACATGCATCGCCGATAAATGTAAGATGTGTGAGAGAAGGTTCCTTACACCCATTATACCTCTTGGAGTCTTGTCACCCAATGTTGATGAGGGTTATCACGTTGACCCGGATAACATCGGTATACTTGCCTACGCGGGAATTCTTTCCTAACGGAGCACCACTAATCGTACACCTTGCTTTTCCATCAATGTCTTGTTCATCCTTTGCCGGCGCTCCATTCCGATGAGGTGTATATGGAGTATTAATGCGCCTTGCTATACGCACTTCTTAAAAATTATTACAAAATTCATTCTCCACCGGAACTCTCATGCATTATGTTCACCACCGACTTATGAGTATTTCTCACGATTCTCAACAAGAACCTTAAACTCTTTAAACCAGGTCAAGACTTGATTTCTTCGAGGAAATATATCCAAGTGTTCTCGAGAAGTCATCTATAAATGAGACCTTAGTACATAGATTTTCCCAATGATGGGACACAGGTCCAAAGCATCACTTTGAACTAGTTGTAAGATTCCCTTCTTCCCTCATTGCACGGAGATCTCTTACGATTCACGCTTCCCATATAGACAATGTTCCAATAAATCAAAATCGAGCAGTTAGAGATACCTCCAACCATACCTTTACCTTGTAGTAGTCAAAGAAGACCCTTCTCCGATATGCTCTAGTCTTTGATACAACATAACCTTTTCTTTTCTCAGATGCAGGAGTTCTTTCTTCTTCAACTCCAATATCGGAACAATGGAGCTATTACACCCATCACTAATAGTGTGCTTCCCTAAGCGGCTTATCTGGAGTTTAAACCCGAGGAACTCCCTTCAGTAACACTGTTGCTCCTCGAACCATCCTGCCGGAGTTCCCTTTTTAAAAATTGTTTTACCCACCATCTTCCATTTTCTTACGAGAAATCAAATTTACGTATACGGGATGTGGAGCTGCGGAAGTGTTATAATCCTTCCATCTATGAGTCTCAACTGACCCTTCCTCTTCCTATGATTCCTGATTGTCAGATCATTGCAGAAAACATTACCTCCATCATACTTTTCGCCTTCGCTTGAGAACCAATCCACAGTAGAGTCTCTTATGAAAGGATGCGCAAGTCAATGTGACAGCACCTCATGATCTGTATTTGTGCTTGAAGAGGCCAAGTACATCCCCTCCTTCTTCCTTGGAGGTCTTTCTTCTATAGAATGAGATTCTTCAAATCCATTCTTTTTTCTCAGCTTTGGATCTACTTGCTTCTTGTAGTGCCCTTCACCACACCTCCAACATACCCATACAAACTTTCCAAGAGATTTAAATATACCCTTAGCAGACTTAGATCTCAGCAGTAAGTCTATTATTTATTTCACCCAGGGCGATACTTGCAAATAATGCATGCATTGCTATGTCGCTATATTCTTTAGGTCTCATCTCCTCGACAACAAAGGAGGAGACCACTTTTTCAAACTTCAAAGGAATTTGTATTACTACCTATGGACACAATAGAAACTATCCCATGAGTGCGGTAAAAGAAAACAAGCGATAGGTATCTTCATACGAGAATTTTAATCTGTTGAGATACTAACTAACTTACCACGATATTGAATGCGTTCAAATGCTGTCATGAGGAGTCTCCATCTCTCATCCTCAAGTTATCTGACTTCTTTCTAGGGAATAGTTTATTTACCCGGGGACTTAGATTGATACAACTTCCCTAACCATAAATCCTTGGTTGTAGCTTCCTCACACACATTCAGTAATATTGAATGTAGCTTCCTCTGACACATTCAGTAATACTGAATCAGAGAGACACAGTCGGATTGTGCTCTTTGCCTTCCGATCCATCTTTTTCCAGTCATCTGCAAAAGTTCTTGTAGGTGCAGTACCTGGATCTACCACGATCCACTGATCTCCATCCACCAAAAGATCTTCCATATTGAGCTTCCATAGCTCAAATATTTTCCCATTAAACTTCTCGATCTCCATCTTTGAATTGCTTGCCATTTCTTTTCACCTGAAAAACAATACCGCAGATCTCCCACTGTAACAAGGCCTATCATAGTCCCGAGCCAAACCCTTGACCACAAAGGTGTCCCCCTAAAGACAATAAATCTCTGATACCAAATGTAAATGCTAACCTTGTACAATGTCTACTGTAAACGGATATTCAAAAAAAAATAGAAAATATACAATGGAAAATACAAACATTACATAGAGATTTCCCCTGGAAACCCAAACCGAGAAAACCAACATATATTATATTCATTCATTGTGTTACATTGTTTACAATACAATATACATATAGGATCCAACGGCATCCAAAACCCTAACCCAATGACCTAGATTAGTCCAAAACCCTAATTCCTTAAGCGGAAATAGAAAACCACCAGCAAAAACCATGTGCCAAAAAACCACCTAAATACATGACATGTTTCTCGAGGTAGGTGTCATGTTTCCCGAGGCAGAAAATTTGTTTCCGGGGGAACTGCCCCTTCACCCCCCCTACGCACCCGACACATACACTCAAACACTACTACTTGTGCAAAGAATATAACACATACCCAACACACATCTTGTTGTACTTTCAGGGTCATTTTGGGGCCCTAAACAGTGTTATTTTGGCTCACCATAGTCAAACTGTAGACGGAGTCAAATTTTGACGATGTAATGCGTAGTTCTCTAAAATACCTTTCCAATGGGCTATCACATGCCTAAAATGGAGATCGTATGCAAAAGTTACGACCCCAGGAAGTTAATGTACTGACCCCAGGAAGTTAATGTACTAACTTACCCAAACGAGGCCCACGTGACTTTTGGCGTTTCATCTTCTAGAGTTAGGTTTTTGGATGTCTATGGTTTTGGCATTCCTATTTAACATAGAAAGGCCTTCAAAGCCTCATTGAAATCATCTTTTGGCGAATGAGCATAGTCATCACATCTCTTCTCAGAGATAAAGTTGTCACCATTCTAGCAAGTCTTGCA
Organism: Picea sitchensis; assembly: GCA_010110895.2. Lineage (NCBI taxonomy): Eukaryota > Viridiplantae > Streptophyta > Pinopsida > Pinales > Pinaceae > Picea > Picea sitchensis. The sequence continues at coordinate 147,644 of SNQJ01S0021326.1, forward strand.
CTCTGTATTTTTACAGTCTCTTTACAATTATTTCATTAATAGAAATCAAGTATTGTTGTATTTCTCTATTTCTGGAAATTTTCACGAGTATTTCATTGTAATTTCTCTGCTTTCATTATGTTCCGAACGTAATCCAGATCAGTGGGGGAAGAAGGTTGACATGGTGGTAGGCAAGGACATTTTGATCAAATATATCCCAAGATTTTTAGGCAAGACTCTAGTCAGACAATTCTACAGTAAAGAGGTTAGAGAGAATTCATTAGCCAGGTGGATGGAGCATAATTGGGTTTTGGTGCTAGGTTACAAGATCATTTTTCATATCGTGGATGGTTGTGTTTTATCTTCCAAACAGAGGAGGACATTGAAAACATTCTTGGAAAATGTTGGTGTTGCGGCTCGTCGAGCTTAGTCCTCGCAGGACTAGACATCCTATCACGTGAGGCCTCATGTGACGATCCATAAGAAAACTGCAGGGGTGCCTCACGGGACACTAGTGGTCTGACTTGCAGGGGCCAACCAAACTAGGGTTTCCTCAACGAACTTAGCTCTCCTCTGCAACCCCGAAACTTCTACACTCCTCTCTTGTCGCTACCTCATATTTCTTCGTCGCTAACTTTCCAAATAGATCACTAGTTCACTAGAATATGTTCAATAGAATAAGTGAGTGAATATACTTGTGAATGAATCCTTGAGGTGTATTTATACCTTTTCTAAGTAACCTCTCTCCTTAATCTTAGGGGCTTCTAGACTTTCTTGTTACACCCACTTTACCCTTTTATCAAATACTTGTAACTAACTAGGGGCTTCTTGACCATTCTTCGAGGATTCTAACTTTACAAGGCCATAACTCCTCAACCATGAGGAACCACGCGGCATACCACCTATCACCAAAAATGGCATGACGAGGAATATTCATCCATGAGTGAGTAACCTTCATTTACACCATCCTTCATGACCTTTTTCCTCAATCAAATACGGCTTCCATATCCATGCCTTTGGGGCTATCGGACTTCTTAAAGGGTTGACATCAATGAAAACCAATCTTTTAACAATACATGGGCCATATTATGATAGAATCACATATTCGGAACAATTGGCATATTTTGGGGCTCTAAGTCACTCCCATATTCTAATCAGCAGTGAATTGAATCTCACATTATCCTTGAGGGAAATTTGGGGATCCAAACCACGACGGAACCCTCAGTGTGATTTTTTTCTCAGCTTACTTTGAAAAGCACCATCTAATTGACATCGAACCAGTGCATATAGTTCCTACCTGGAGGAACTTCAGAAAAAGTGTGGGAGCGATGTCCAAAAGACTAGATATAATTTTGGTTTCAGAATCATTGATGAATAGTTCCCTCCTAATGAAGTCTTATGTATAGACCGAAGGTCTCTTGAATCACTTATCAGTTTCTTTCAATTTGGACTCAGGTGGTGATTCCCCCTTTCTCCCTTAAAATTCAATCAAGTGTGTCTCATGAAGGATGATTATTGGACGTTCTTAAAAGGCACATGGGTGCATCTTGAGCCTTCATATTCATCATCCTTTATGTTCCAATTTTCTGAGAATATATCTAGAGTTAAAGCGGATATGAAGCACTGGTTAAAATATTATAAAGATAGGAATCAAGCACAACTAAAAGAGATTTAGGATAAGATCACACATCTCTATATGGATAATGCTTCAATTCCTCTCTCAAATATTCAATTGGATCCATTGTGGGCTTGCGAATTCACTCATCATACTATTCCGGAGAAGAAGGAGAAAACTTGGTAGCAAAAGAGCATGGATGTATGGATTAAAGAGGGAGACACCAATACAAAATTCTTTCACCAAATTGCAAATTTCTGTAAAACTGTGGATACAATATGGGAAATCAGGGTTGTGAATGGCTCCATGGTCTGTTCCTTCAAGGATAAGGTAGATGAAGGGGTGTGTAATTTTAAAACCCTATTTCAAGAGCCTAGTGGTTGCCCAATTCAAGAGATCCTAGAAGTCATGTAAAAATTCCATCTTGTATTTGCTAAGAAAATGAATCATTCTCTAACAGATTTTTCAAAGTCAGAAGTCCCAGCTACACTTTCCTCTATGAAAAAAGGGAAAATCCCCAGACCATATGGCCTCACGATGGAATTTTTCTTGGGGTTTTATGATGTGTTGAAAGATGACATTTTAAAGGCGGTAATAGAATCTCAAATCCGGTAAAGTTCTGGGTTCTTTTAAATCTATGTTCATCACTCTTATCCCTAAAAAACAAGATGGTGTAAGATTTAGAGATTACCGATCGATATCTTGTTCTAATGTAATTTACAAAATAGTGGCCAAAATTATTGCCAGAATATTAAATCCTATCCCAAGTGAGATTATCTCTGAAGAGCAATTTGGGTTTTTTCATCGTAGACAAATTCATGATGCAATGGAACTTGTGCAACAAGCTCTCCACTCAGTAAAACAATCTCACTAGGTGACGACAAACCTTAAATTGGATTTATCTAAAGCTTACAATAGAGTAAGCTAGACCTTTCTTTATTTAGTATTGGTGAAAATTGGAATGGAACTATCTATCATAAATTGGATTATGGGTCGCATCTAATTCATTTCATTTGTTGTCCTCATTAATGGAGCATCTTCCAGGTTTTTTAGAGCTTTGAGGGGAATTAGACAAGGTTTTCCACTATCACCCTTTCTCTTTCTCATTGTGGCGGAAACACTGAGCAAATTTCTAACTGATGTAAGGTTGAAATAAGATTTCAAAGGGGTCAAGGGGGAATGTCATGAAACCATTCTCATCGATGATGTTCTTGGATTTGCACATGAATCACTAAGGGATCTATCCTCTTTAAAATAAATTACGGATCTATATTGCACAACCACTAGAATGGAAATAAATGTCGACAAATCTTTCTTTATTCCTCACTATTTTCCTGATCAAATACTACAGAAGATGGAAACTCTTCTTCCCTTTCCTAGAAAAGGGTTGGAAATCGATTTTAATTATCTCTACTTTCTCCTCAAACCAGATAATTACAGATTTGTAGATTGGCTTTGGTTGTATAAAAAAGTTGAGGCAAGGATATCATTATGGATAAATAGGTTTCTCTCAAGGGGAGGAAGATTAGTGTTGCTCAAATCCATGTTGGAAAGTATCCCCGTCTATTAGACATTGGTAGTCGTTGTGCCGAAAGGAATTCTAACAAAAATAAGGAAAATTATTTTCCAATTCTTATGGTCTAGGTCACACATCTCTAGAGGTATTCCACTAGTGAAATGGAGAAGGGTGGCGGCTCCTAAAAAGTTAGGGGGGTGGTGATTAAAAGATATACACTTATTCTCCCAGTCTTTAGCTACCAAAATCCTATGGAGACTTACACACAATGACTCATTATGGGGAAGGATCATGAATACTAACTATTTTCAAGGTTTGTGATTTGAAGAATGGTATAGGCAGCCAAGAAAGTCTTCCAAAGCTTCCATCCTATGGAAAGCATTAGTAAATGGTTTTCTACTAGTAGGACCGTGGACGATATGGAGGATCAGAAATGGTCAGAAGGTTCAAGTGGGAGAAGACCCTTGGTTGGGAAGAAAAAATGATTATCACTTTTTAGATCCTCTCCTCTAGACCTTACACTGAATGGGTATTATCTCTCTGGATAATGCAAAATTCTAATCGCCCTAGGCTAGAGGACGATATGGGTGGAAGACAACATAAATGTAGGATTGTTAGGAAATGAAGCAGGAGAATGGAATTGTTTCATCGGTAAGTTAGTCTCTAATTTTATTAGGCTACAAGAAGAAGAGGAGGACGTCCTCTATTGGTCCAAAAACCCAATTATGGGGGATTTTAATGAAAAAATAGGATACCATGCAAGCATGGAAATGCAATGTGGTTGAAAAATAGTGGTGGTGGAGTATTCTCTAGCAACTTAGTTCCCCTTTTAAGAGAAAAATTACCTTCTGGCTTGTGATAAACAATAAGATGTTGACATGGGGTAATAAATTCAAAAGACCTTAGGTCGGCCCTAGTAGATGTGCTTTATGTAAAACCAATGAAGAATCCTCCTCTCACATATTTATTCGTTTCCCTTATGAAGTTTAGGTTATGAGGATAATGATGGAAGATATCAAGCTAAAGACCTCCTATTTGAAAGCTAGGCTAGAGAACTTCTTCAAATATTGGCTCATGGAAAAAACTGTGAAGCAATATGAAGGGTTTCCATGCATTATGATTTATGTTTTATGGTGGGCATAAAACTCAAGTATATTCATAAATGAGGGCATTCCTCCTACAGTTAGAACATGTCTGATAATCAACATTTCCTAGGATCATAGTGTCGAGGCTAAAGAAAAAAAACAGAGGCACCCAATCATGCCAGAACTCGACCTTGATATCTCGTGGGAGTACTACGATGGAGTCAGTCAAGGGAATCCACTTGTATGTGGGGTTGGTGTTGTTCTTTTCCTAAAACATAAACATTATGTTCATATCCGCTACACCCCAAGAAGGGGTGCAAAAAATAGAGTAGAATCCATTGCTTTGTGGAATTTGATGGAGGTTGCATTGAGAAAAAGTGTAAGGAAATTGCAGGTGCTAGGACACTCAAAGATTTATTGACTGGGAAAAAAAAATCCTTTGTGGAAGACATCTACCTCAGCCCTCTGCTCCAAAATATATCAACCTCTTCTCAATCCCTTAAATGGCTCTCCTTCCGACACATCTATCGTGAGTTGCATGGGAAAGTGGACGAGTTGTCATAGGAATTCTTGACCCTTCCAGTAAGGTCTCTTGGTTTCTACAAATTTGTAGATGGGAAGGAGCTAGAGTCAATGGAATAACTGGTTCACTGTGCTTTTTTTCATATATTCTTTTTCATACATTAAAATTTGTATTGAGAAGTAAGACAATAACCTTTTTTTATATAAGGAGGGTATTGTAAGGTCTTCGGCTAGATGGGGACAAAGAACCTCACCCAAGTCCTAAAGGAGATGAAACTTGGGGTTGCTCTGGAACCCAAGTGTTGCACGAGTTTGGAAAGTGGGAACCTTAGGAATGCGAATGTGCCAAGGGAATTTCCCAAGTATGAAGCGACCAAGAGAATGGGGTGCGCTGACATGAAGAGCACACCAAGGTTCATGTGCATTGGTCCCAAGAGGCAAGATGGTTGATGAGCACATGGGTTTGTTTGGAGCGACCAGACCCATGAAGGGGCACCATGATTCATTTGGACACATGGGTTCGCAAAGGGACCCAAAGCCCCCAAAGGATGCAATGGTTCATGATGGTGACCTTTGGAGTCCCTATAAGAGAACAAGGGTGCACAACTAAGGAAGGAAGATTTTAAAAACAAGGACAACAAGAAGTATTTTGTGGTTTTGAGGCAAGCTTAGAAGAAGAGGGGTGAGTTCCCTCAAGGAGACAAGTCACTCCAGATGGGAGGACTTGTGTTTCCTTGAAGTGGATTCAGTGGACAGAGTTGGGAAACCTTCTTTTGGGTTTCTTTTGGAGAATTCTGGGAATGCAAGTTTGTTGGATGCATGTGTGAGGAAAAACCAAAATATGTGAAGTCTATGAAAATGAAGAGACAACAAGTCTGCGATCAAGGGTGGGTCTAAGGTGCACCGCGGGAGGTTGTGGAGATAGTTGTGACATAGAGTCTTGGTGAGGAATTTGTGTATGCATTTCTTGGTGAGGTGAGATGAGTAATTTGACTCTACCCAGTTGTAAACCGAGTTGATAGTCCTCATATTGTAAATGTTTCACAATAAAAAAGACTTAGTCGGGTGTTAGGCATGGTTCCTGTTGCCCGCATTATTTATGTGTATATCTTTTGTTTGTTCCACAATATCTCTCTTGGATTCTCATGTTCATGGATGTATGCTTATATATGACTAAGTGTTAAAGCTATTAAAAATTGTCTAAGTATACAATATTTTCACTGGAGTAGGAGTGTGACTCGTCGATAGCCTAGAACGAAGTATGGGTATGATCTAGGTGAAGAGGTGTAGTTCAGACGAAGTATCCTTGGTGTTTCCAAGAATCCAAGTGAGAAACGTCCTAGTGTCACATGCCCTAAATAAGTGTATGATTGTAAGGCACATTGTGGGGACATGGTAGATGGTATCAAAGTCGATTCATTGCATATTTTAGAAAAGGGTTGGGGAGATCTTCACCACTATCTCGACGATACATGGTATCAAAGATTTTTCATTGTATATTTTGATGAAGGGATGGTGATCTCTTCACCACGATCTCGATGATAGATGGTATCAAAGATTACTCATTTCATATTTTGATGAAGGGATGGTGAGATTTTCACCACTATCTCGACGATAGATGGTGTCATAGAGAACTCTGAAGTGTAGGCAGTTCATTGCGAAGTCAGTTTGGTGGGAACGCTCACAAACTGGGTGAACCATTCGGTTGAGTGAACTGATTCATCACAGACTTTGCATCATACTTACGACAGAGGTTCAATTGACATTGCGGTGGAAGGATGATCTGGGTGCACACCTTGTGCAGGCCGAGAGTAGATTTTGTGGTGAAACAAAACACTTGGACATGGTGGGTTATTGTAGAACTCATTGGAGAGTTCATCGCAGAAATTTTTGCAGGCTTGATCGCAGAGGCAGATTTGATTGGTTCAATGTGTGACAGAAGTAAGTGTCAGACATATTGTGCACACCTTGAGAGACCATGCATATATTTTATTGGGTGAACCGATCACATGGGAATGACAAACAAATGTGTTATTTTTTGCATGACTTGTCACATATCTAACCACATAAGTGATTGAAGAAGTGAGAACAGAGGGCGATCAACAAAGTGATTGAAAGGAGAGAAGTTTTGGGTTGCAACAAGTTTAATCACTTGGGTGAACGACTTGAGGAAACCTAGAAGAGTTCCACAATAGGCAGTTGGTTAGGAACATTTCCATCATGACAGCTTCATGTTGTGCATCGCCGAGAACAATAGTTGAGTTGAGATACGTTGTTGGATGAATGGGTCGACTAGAGCCTTCAGATAAGGTAGATTTTCACATAGTTACAACAATCGCTTAATAACAGTATGACTTGATAGTTTGGAGGTGGATGCATGGTGCCTTGAAGTAGAAATAGTCAAGGTGCAGAGATGGCAGAGATGGATATGAGTTCGGTCGATTGCATGCAAATTTTATGACTTAGATGGATTTCTCAATTGGATGAATGGACTCAGCCTTGTATCACAGCGAAGGTTTTGCAAGTTTGTGGAGGTGTAGGCAGTGGTTGAGGGGAGTTTATGTGGATACTTGGTTTCTTGGGAAAGTGAAGGGCCAAGACAACAGACTTGAACCATGGATGCAACCAAGGATATCATTGGGAAAGGTATGGTTGATTTTGATTTCTTTCATTTCCTAAGTGTTGCAATGAGTTCTTTGAAGGGAAGTTGGATGACTTGGTGGTTCAAGTGAAATCTGTTTCCATGATGAAAATTGACAACCTTGAGGGTGACTCAAGTGATGTGGGTTCGAAGAAGTCATGTAAAAATTGGGACACCTTGGTTGGGTGAATGTAAAGAGAGATTGGGAAACCTACTTGGATGAGTCATATGGTGGAATTAGGAATATTTGGATGCAGTCGTGGAGGTGTCTTGAGGAAGTTGCCTAACTTTTTGATGAGGTGCATTGGAAAGGTCATTGCGGTGAAGTAGGCAGTGAAGTCTGTACGTTTCAAGTTTGAGAGGATGGATGAGACACCCTAGTGCTTAGTGCCTTAGCCAGATTCATTGGGTCATGCAATGACTTGAAATTCAAAATGCAGTTCCAGAGTTTAGACACTTGCAACGGGTGCAAGGAAGTTTGTTCTAAGAGATGGATGGAGTCAGCAAAGAAGTCGACCAAGAATTGTTGGGAATCAACCTGAATGGGTAGAACACAGACCAAGTGACTTGGGTGGTATTCAATTGCCTTTGGTATGGGACATTGGATGAGGAAGATCATACCTTAGTGACTTTCGAATGACTGTGCGATGACTCAAAGATCCAGGAGGATCGTTGGTTGAGGTTGGCAGAAGTATTGGTTTGAACGTGCCTAAGGCATGGAAGTTCTTTGAGGTGACTCATTCTACTTGGAGTGATTTGGAAAGTTCATTGAATATGTTTGAGGAGTGATGGCATGTTGACCACACTCATTGTAGATGTTGATTTACTAAGAGGTGACTTGAAAAAAGGAGGCGAGTTGAAGACTTGTCTTCATTTGGAAAATGGTGCGGACAAGAAAATTGCAACATGAAGAGCTTACATGGACATGGGTGTTTCTCTTTCTTTGGGTATCATGGTTGAGGGTGAACCCTAACCATTCCAAGGCATAGAGAGGTAGATGCAACAATTTTTATAAATAATAGGTGTGCTCGTTTAACCATAGACAATATAGCAATATTGTCACCCAACCATAGGACGAAGCCACCCCCAAGCACCTTAACCTTGACAGAGAATAATTATGGAAACAAACCCTAGGACTAATAGCCAATCAATGTAGCATATATCTCTCCAGAGCTAGTGCACAAGGCAGAAATTCCAAACCATAACCAAGAGAAAGTCCAAGCCCCAAACCAAAAATACTAGTTGCAGTAGCTGCAACTGCAACTACTCTGCAGACTTGCGCACTTATTGAATTTCTACAGTGCACACTAGATTTCTGCAGTTGCGAGTTGTGTCCTTCAAATGAGCTCTGGTGTCCTATATTTATACTGCTCCTCCTTAGTTTTCTGGGATGACTTCTCATTTTAGAGGCTAAAAACTCAATATTAAATATTTCCTTTAGCCGACTTGTCTTCTAGGGTTATGTCCAATGCTTTAGGGTTTCTTCTTGCTTCCCGAAATATTCTATTCTTGTTAGGGTTACACGTGGAGGTTAATACCTCCCATAGCTACCATAATATCAACACTCCCTCCTAGCTAGGGAGGTATTGAAAGCAATGGTCTTGAGCACAAACATACCATTCAATTGGTAACACCATCATAGACACACAGGCTATCTCATGATTAGATCACGAGCACCATCATCACTATCAGTATCATCTGATAGCATCAATTGCATCATCTCTCGAAGCCATACTCCATCTGAGTAATCAGGCATGATGTTGAATAAGTCACTCATTCCATAGAGTGATACAAGAATCGTTCTTCTAATCCGGACATATGTCCTAGAAGAATAACTATTTCAACAAATGTCGGAAGCCATGCCATGGGCTACAAGGACTATTCTTCTAATCCAAACATACGTCCTAGAAGATTAAATGTCGTGGACCATTTTTCGTCTAGAGAATGTTTGTCCACCAACAAACTAACTATCCATCTAGCTGATAAGCATTTCCAACACTATTGATAGTCTACATGAAAATCATAACAATTCCATTCAATAGAACACAACTGTGTATATCTATAGTAGTACACGACTACTATCCAGTGGTACACAACCACACCAAGTAGCACACGACTACTTAATCAGTGACACATAGTCACAACCAATGGAACACATCCATCACAGTAGAATACATATACTATCCAGAGACATACATTATCCATAGCAATCATATCATCTGATATCATCTTGCATAAAACAATATCATGATATAAATTGAGTCATCTAAGCCATTATTCCACTCACATATGTGAGATCTGGAAGAGAATTTGTCCTCAGAAGGTAAGACATCAGCCATGGGATATATGGACTATTAATCTCAAGCATAGAAGAATAATTGTGCCTGATTTCTAAGCCTGGATCATTCACCTAACAAGGTCATTCCTCCAGCACTAGTCATAGTGCAACCTAGAGAGAATGAGTCTTCCCTAGGGAATGTTTGTCCCTAATCGTTGAACCTAGGACATTCACCTAACTAAGCCATTCCTCTGGCACTAATCATAGTGAAACCTGGATAGAATAAATATTCCCTAGGGAATGACTATCCTGACCATTTCCTAATGGAAATGACTATCCTGCACCAACCTCCAAAACAGACCATTCTTCAAAACTGCTCACAATTGTGAACTTTGAAAGAATGATTTCCCGACAAGGTAGACCATTCTACTTGACCACTACTCAGAGTAACTTCCAAGAAGAATGATTGTCCTAGACCATTCCCCCACACTGACCACAAGGGGAATCGTTGTCTATGGTACATCAACAATCTATCGAATCATTTTCATTACGAAAATGATTGTCTGATCTGGACCATTTTCTGAACTGGAAAATGGTTGTCCATCAGAAATCTCAAACCACTTTCTGAACGGGAAAGGAACTGCTCATCCTAGGCCATTTTTCAAAATGAAAAATGCCTATCCATAAATCAATATCACATCAGTGTTCCCTCCCAACCTGGGAGTAGTCTCTTCCTTTTTCAATAAGGAAGTTGTCTTCACGAGCCCCAGTTTGCTTCTTAAGTACGCGAATTTTTCATCTTGGACAGAAGCTTTACTAGAATATCTATTATCTTCTCATTTGTGGAGATATATTGAAGAATCACTTATATTTTCTAGACTTCATCACAGATAATGTAATGCTTGATCTCAATGTACTTTGGTCTATCATGGAACACTGGTTTTCTCTGAAGGCTTCATATAGTTCTTATCATTACAATATATTATGGCCTAATTCAACACTTATATTTCCTGCTATCTCATGACATCGTGGAAAGGCTAAAAATGAAACATATTCAAGTATCACTTCTTCTGTCATCATGAGAGTTTGCCATGGATTAGCAATCCATCATCCCAGACTTCTGAGTAACTATTTTGATACACTATCTCTATCATAGAAAGTTTTCACCGTGCTTTTGTTGTATATGAGATACTCTGCATCAAGTTGTCTGAATCCATACAAGGTCTTCTTATATCTGCATACATGGGTCTATTTCTGTTATACGCTTCTTTTTCACTTGCTTTATTGGGAAGAACAATCTTTTACATGTAAAATCCAATCCATGGATACTACAAGAGGTATATCTGGAACAAGTTGTTGTCATAGTCTTCTCCCTCCTTCTGGAAGAACCTCTAAATCTTGCAATGCTTACATTCATAAGTCTTTTTCCCACTTTTATTTATCGTAACTTCCATTTATTCTACTCGATTGCTTCTTAGTGAGTTCAAACCAAGTTGGTAGTCTTGTGATTCTCGATATAATAACTAGTTGTTCTGGATTTTCTTTCTTTCTTGGAATCTTCATGTTCTTCCTCATGTCTCTCTTTAGCTCTTAAGTCCATGAGTCTTCTATAGATTTCATGCCCTTAAGATTACAACTTCTTCATTTCATCATATGATCATGGATGTAGATGGAAAACCAGGATACTTTAAGGCTTCTTTTCGAAGAAGACTTTTTCTAGAGTCAAATTGAACATGTGTTTCTTTTCATGGCTGCTACTTTCAATGGGAACATGGATAGATACTTTATAATCATCAATGGATAATATTATTCAGGATTATCTCCCTCCTATATCTTGCTTCATGCATGAATGCATGCTCTTCTTTTGGAATTTTGTAATCATCTTCCTCCATCTAAGACAGTCCACGCTTTCTTCTTCATTCTTATTTCCTTCTGCAAGGTGTCACAAGTATTTTTCTAATTTCCTCTTGGTTGTTGACTTCTTTCTATTTTGACTTCTTCTGGGTCTCTTCAGGCTTGATTCTGATTCCGGCTTATCTGGAAGTTGTTACTTATATAATAGTTTCCACTTGAATCGTTACCAAAGATTGTCAACACACTTCATCTTTTCATATGTATTTCTTGTAGTCATCATGATAGCAATCCTTATCCTTTTATTCTTCCACAGGTAACATATTTTCTTCTAATAAATAGATATACATGATATGTACAGGAACTATGTGAACATGGTATATACAAGAGCTTTGAATAATATTGTTACCTTGACTTAGAAGAAGAAGTTTGTTTTATCCTGCATGACTTTCTTTGAGGTTTCCCTTTCTTCGGCAATTGTTGCTTGGTATGTTTCCTTCCTTTTATTTAACTCAGGACAGTGGTTCCTGTAGTGACCATATTTTCGACACTTGAATCATTGTATCTTTGACATATCCTTTTCTTGATTTGGTTTCTTCCTTGAGTCAAACTTCTTCTTATTCCTGAAATTCTTGAACTTTGTTGTGAAAGCTTGATCATCGTATTTATTTTGGGATTTCTATTTTGCGTTAATCCTTGATTCTTCTTGTGCACAACAAGTCCAAAATTCTTCAAATGTGGGATACTCCTTTCTTGTGTTCATGCTTGCGGTAAATGCATCCCATGTCTTGGAAAGACCATTGAGTACTATATTTATCAGTTCCTTCTCTGAAATTATTTCTTCAATAGCTTGTAGTTGATCTCTTAATTGAGATATTCTCACAAGGTATGATGTTATGTTGTCATCATCATTAATTTTCATGTCACGGAGCTCATTCTTTAGACTCATTATTTGTCCAATGTTTCTGACTGAGAAGAGGTTAGTTTGGGCATCATACATCTTCTTAGATGAGTCAAGATGAGAGATGTAGGGTATCAAGTGGTATTTTACAGAATCCACTATGATACTCATGGAATCGATGGCATTGTCTTTGAACTTCTCCATAATTGCAACGTTTTGAGGTTCCTTCTCTTTTCCTTCTTCAAACTGTGGTTCCACGATTTTTCCTTTCATGATACCCAACACTTTATTCTTGGAAAGGATGCGATTAATCCTTGTCTTCCATGCTATGAAGTTAGAAGCCCCTTCTAACTTTTTTTCTGACTACATAGAGTAGGTCATGACTTCTTTGACTTGGTCAACCTTTTAATTTGACTTGGTCAACCTTTGACTTTGACCAAAAACTCAAACTTGAAGTCTTAGCTTGCTGAGAGTACCAGGAGGTGCACTAGGCTAGGGAGCACTAGGCTATACATAAATTAGGTCAATCACTTCACATAAGGTGCCTTAACAAGAGGGTTAGGGTTTCGTTGTTGCAGCAAAACTTTGACTGCAACTGTAACTGAGCAAATCCTCTCAATGTATCTTCTAATGGTTAGTGTAGATTTTAACCATGTACAATATTTACTGCAAACAGATTTTCAGTAAAAGAATAGAAAAGATACAATGGAAAATACAAACATTACACCAAGACTTTTCCCCTGGAAACCCAAACCTGGAAAACCAACATATTCTATATTCATTCATAGTGATACATTGTTTACAATACAATATACATATAGGATCCAGCAGCATCCAAAACCCAAACCCAATGACTTGGATTAGTCAACAACCTTAATTCCTTAACCAGAAATAGAAAACCATCGGCAAAAAACCATGTACCGAAAAACCGCCCAAAAATGTGACACGTTTCCCGAGGCAAAAAAAATTCTCGGGGGCGTTTCCCTCGAACCCCCGCGTGGGGGGCTATCACCCCCCTACGCCCCCAGTGCAACACAAACACTATTACTCGTGAAAAGAATATAACACATACCCAACATTCTCCCATTTGTTGTTTTCTTTGCATACAGGGGGTTACAGGGTTACATAGTCAACAATCCAGGGCAGAAATGCCGATGGATCTTCTACACCAAGAGAAATTCTCAGTGCTCATAGATTTTGTTAATGAATATGTAACA
>SNQJ01S0021326.1:162542-176391 GCA_010110895.2 Picea sitchensis
ATCACCAATTAATTTAAAATACACACAATGATCCTCTTTTCTTCTTGTGAAGCCAATTCCCAGCATGTAAGTATCAAATTTTTGATACCACATCCTTGGTTATTGTTTTAAACCATATAGGGACTTTTTCAGCTTGCATAGCATCTCTTTCTTTCCCTTCACAACATAACCTTATGGTTGCTTCATATAGATTTCTTCTTCCAAATCCCCATGTAGGAATGGTGTCTTCACATCCATTTGTTCTACTTCAAAATCAAATGCAGCAACAACAGATAACATAAATCTTATAGAGGTTAACTTGGCAACATGAGAAAAAATCTCACCAAAATCAATTCCCTCAACCTGGGAATAACCCTTTGCTACTAACCGAGCTTTGTATTTCTCCACTTTTCCATCTACATTCAACTTCTTTTTAAATACCCATTTGCTGCCAATAGGCTTTCTTCTAGTCAGAAACTCCACTAGATCCCAAGCCTCATTCTTATCCAAGGATGTCATTTCTTCATCCATGGCCTTTTTCTAGAGATTTTCATCCTCTGAATCCACTACCTCTCTGACAATTCTAGGATCATCACCAGTAATAGACAAAAAAAAAATGAACGAAAATCAGATGGAGTATACCTTTCTGGTAGCCTTCTTTCTCGAACGGATCTCCTCAATAATGGAGTATGGGGATCTTCTTCTTCTGATTCATGTTCTTCTGTAGAGTGTGATTCATCATCCTTTAAATCAAACTCTATTTTCTCTAGTTCTTCCTTACTTGGTAGGACTTCTTGTTTAACAAGATCCTTCATTTCTCTAAATACCACATCTTGGCTATACACTACGTTCTTAGTTTTTGGGTTCCAAAGCTTATAACCTTTGAGACCATCTTTATATCCAATAAAAATACACTTTTCAACCTTCTTATCTAGCTTACTCATGTTTTCCTTTGGAACATGAACATATGCATCACATCCAAACACCTTGAGATGTGTGAGAGAAGGTTTCTTACCAATCCATACCTCTTGTGGAGCCTTGTCATCCAACATTGATGAAGGTGATCTATTGACCAAGTAACATGCAATACCCACTGCCTCTACCCAGAATTCTTTCCCTAACCGACACCACTGAGCATGCACCTTGTTTTTTCCATCAGCATCATGTTCATTATTTTTGCAACTCCATTCTGCTAAGGTGTATATGGAGTAGTCTTCTGCCTTTCTATACCACACTTCTTACAAAATTATTCAAATTCACTCCCACAGAACTCTCTGCCATTATCTGTCCTCAACGCCTTAATTCTTTTCTCTGTTTGATTCTCAACAAGAGCCTTAAACTCTTTAAACCTGTCAAAGACTTCAAATTTATTCCTGAGAAAATATATCCAAGTATTCCTCAAGAAGTCATCTATAAATGAGGCATAGTACACATATTTTCCCAATGATGGGACCGATACAGGTCCAAAAACATCACCGTGAACTAGATGTAAAATTTCTTCTTCCCTCGTTGCACCAGAAGAGAATCTTACCCGATTTTCTTCCCATACACACAATGTTCACAGAAATCGAAATCCAAAGAGCGGTTAGACATACCTTCAACCATACCTTTATCGTGTAGTAGTCAATGACCCTTCTCTCTAATATGCCCCAGTCTTTGATGCCACATCATAACCTTTTCTCTAGATATTGTAGGAGTTCTTTCTTCTTCAACTCTAATATCGGGAACAACAAAACTATTACACCCATCACTAATAGTTCTTCCTTGCAGCTTATACAGAGTTCCAAACCAAACTCCTTTCAACAACACCATTGCTCCTCAAACCATCCTGCAGGTTTCCTTTTCAAATATTGTTTTTACCCCTGCATAGTCCATTTTTCTTACAAAAATCAATTTCTGGCCAAACCTAGGATGTGCAGAACACCAGGCAGTGTTCTAATCCTTCCATCTATGAGCCTCAACTTGACTTTTCCTCGTCCTATGATTCTGGTTGTTGAATCATCACCTAAGAAAACATTACCTCCATCACACCTTTCATATTCATAGAACCACTCCCTGTGGGGAATCATATGAAAGGATGCACCCGATTCAACCAACCATGCCTCATGATCTACATGTGTGCTTGAAGAAGCCAAATACACATGCCCCTCTTCTTCCTTGGAGGTCTTTTCTTCTGTAGAAGGAGATTCTTCAGATCCCTTCTTTTTCTCAACTTTGGATCTACACTGCTTCTTGTAGTGCCCTTCTTTTCTACATCTCCAACATACCTTTATAAACTTTCCGGGAGATTTAGATCTACCCTTAGACTTAGATCTCCCACTTGAGAACTCAGATATATTTCTTTCCTGGGAGCGTCCTCTTGCAAATAATGTGTTTGTACTATGTCCTTCCATATTCTTTCGTCTCATCTCCTCCGACAACAAGGATGAGACCACTTCATCAAACTTCAAGGAAATTGTATTACTACCTATGGCCACAACCAAACCATCTCACGAGTTTGGTAAAGAACACAATAAATTGATACACTTATCTTCATCTGAAATTTTAATTTCAACATATACTAACTGACTTACCACAGTATTGAAAGCGTTCAAATGCTCTGCCACCAAATATCCATCTCTCATCCTTATATTATACAACTTCTTTCTCAGAAATAGTTTATTTACTAGGGAATTAGACTAATACAACTTCCCCAACTTATACCATAAATCCTTGGTTGTAGTTTCCTTTGACACATTCAGTAATACTGAATCTAAGAGACACAGTCAGATTGTGCTCTTCGCCTTCTGATCCAACTTTTTCCAGTCATCTGTTGAAGTTCCTGTAGGTTCAGTACCTGGATCTACCATGATCCACTGATCTATGTCCACCAACAAATCTTCCATCATGAGCTTCCACAACTCAAAACTTTGCCCATCAAACTTCTCGATCTCCATTTTCGAATTGTTCACCATTTGTTTTCACCTGAAAAATCAATACCACAGATCTCTCACTGTAACAAGGTTTATCACAGTCTCGAGCCAAACCCTTGACCACAAAGGCGTCCCCCTGAAGCCAACAAAGCTCCGATACCAAATGTAGATTTTAACCTTGTACAATATTTACTGCAAACATATTTTCAGTAAAAGAACATAAAAGACACAATGGAAAATACAAACATTACACAAAGATTTTTCCCCTGGAAACCCAAACCGGGAAAACCAACATATTATATATTCATTCATAATGATACATTGTTTACATTACAATATACATATAGGATCTAACGACATCCAAAACCCTAAACCAATGACTTGGATTAGTCAACAACCCTAATTCCTTAACCGAAAATAGAAAACCATCAGCAAAAAACCATGTGTCAAAAAACCGCCCAAAAATGCGACACGTTTACCGAAGAAAAACAATTTTCTCGGGGGCGTTGCCCCTGCGCACCCGACGCAACACAAACACTACTACTCGTGCAATGAATATAACACATACCAAATAGTTAGACTGTCCAAAGATAGTGTGGGCCCATAACCTGATAGAAATAATAGGTGTGCGCATTTAACAATAGACAATATAACAATATTGTCACCCAACCATTGGTTGAAGCCACCCCTGAGCACCTTAACCTTGACAAAGAATAATTTTGGAAACAAACCCTAGGCATCATAGCCAATCAATGTAGCATATCTCTCTCCAGAGCTAGCGCACAAGGCATAAAGTCCAAACCATAACCAAGAGAAAGTCCAAGCCTAAAACTGAAAATACTAGTTGCAATAGCTACAGCTGCAGCTACTCTCCAGACTTGCGCACTTACTAAATTTTTGCAGTGCACACTAGATTTCTACAGTTGCGAGTTGTGTCCTTCAAAGGAGCTCTGGCGTCATGTATTTATACTGCTCCTCCTTAGCTATCTGGGCTGACTTCTCATTATGGAGGCTAAAAACTCAATATTAAATATTTCCTTTAGCCGACTTGTCTTCTAGGGTTATGTCCAATGCTTTAGAGTTTCTTCTTGCTTCCCGAAATATTCTATTCTTGTCAGGGTTACATGTGGAGATTAATACCTCCCGCAGCTACCATAATATCAACAACAACATGGTCGAGTGATGAAGTAGTGGGGCAAAGGTAGTTTGGACATGCAATTCTTAGTGCAGAGGTTGGATAATTGTGCCATGAGGTGGACAGTGGAGTCAAGTTGCCACATATGACTTTGTTTTGGGGTGAATTCATAGTGAATTAAGGTGAGGGGCGACCTTCCTTTTATATGAGATTGTTGTGTGGATGGACCGAATTGCGGAAGGAAGTCAAATAACGAATGCACCAGTAGGTTCGAAGTGCAACACTTAGACATTGTGGAGAATCTTTTTAATGAAGATCGGATGATGGCAACAGTAGTGAGGCAAGGATGGACACTTTCCTTAGTCTTTGGAGTTGGATGGAGTGATGGAGATGCAATAGAAAAGACTAAGTTCGGGCATGAGGAAGTGCATTCTCATGAGTTGGGCACAGTGGTTGGACTAGATACCCAATCAGTCCAAGGCATGGGGGATTTCAGTGTGTAGAGACATGGCGGAGTTGGTTGAAGTATGGGAATAGCAACAAGTTCACAAGAGTTCAACACTTAGGAAAAATTTTGAAGTGAAGTGGGCAGCAATCAGTTGTAGTAAGAAGCAACAACAACAAGACAACAATATCACAACGATAGAGTATAACAGAGTTGGGTGACTTTCATCCTTGGAGTTGGGTGAAGTGATTGTATTGACTCATGCAACAAGTCGTGCGGAGTTGGGTGCAACACATTTTGGTTGGGTTGTGGAAACTTGGGGTTTCCACTTCAGAGGGAAACTTGGGGTTTCCAATAGACTTAGTTGTGAGGGTGGGGACGAGTTCGGGAAAAGACTTGGAGATCATAGATTTTGTGGATGTTGTCGAGGATGGCAACAACTTGAGGTGGGGGAGGATGTAAGGTATTGAGATAGATGGGCACATAGAACTTTGACCAAGTCCTTAAGGAGACAGAACTTGGAGTTGCTTCGACACCCAAGTGTTGCACAAGTTGGACAAGTGGGCGCCTTGGGCATGTGAACACACCAAGGGGCTTGCCTAAGTATGAAGCGACCAAGAGATTGGAGTGCACTAGCATGAGGAGCGCACCAAGGTTGGGGCACGTCAGTCCCAAGGGGCACAACGATTGGTGAGTGCATGGGTTCGTTTGGGAGACTGGGTCCACGAAGGGGCACGACGATTTGTTTGGGTGACCGGATCCACGAAGGGGCACGATGATTTGTTTGGACACATGGGTTCGCAAAGGGGCACAACACCCCCAAAGGACCCGATGATGACCTTTGGAGTCCCTATAAGAGAACAAGGGCGCACAACCAAGGAAGGAAGATTTGAAGAACATGGAGAGCTTTGTAGGAAGACTAGGATGCTTGTTTTCCATGCATAAAGCAAGGAAGTCATAGGCATGTTTCGTTGTTTTTAAGGGATTGAAAAGCCAAGAACAGTCTCCTTTTGGGGGACAGTAACATGTATATACACTTCTCATGAATCTAAAGATTTTTCTTTGGGAAAAAGTATTATTTGTAAGAAAAATCTATCACTTAAAATAACTTATTGATGGTTTATAATGGAGTCTTAGTGTCAAATGTTTTTGGGTTTTGTGTCATTAGGCCATCAACCTATTCCTTACTTTTGAAAAAGATCACAAGCAGTTGTAAGTGATATTTGACAACTAAAAATTGGTTTCAACATAAATTGTATATAGAAGAAAGAGAGACTAATCACAGGTAGTTTTAGGTGATATTCCACCACAAAAAAATGGTTTTAGTTTAATTAGTATATACAAGAAAGTCATCCTAAATAATATATAAAAGAAAATCATTATCTCAAATTATCATAATTAAAACTAAACAATAAGACCATTCTTTTAAATAGCATTTAGCTTTAATCTCATACATAAAACCAAATACTATTCAAGTTACAATTTAACTTCTTAAAAAAATTAAGATCATTTTCATAAGTATTGTCATTTAAACTTAAAAAACTAATTATTTACTAATTTTTAATCCAAACTAATTATTTACTATTTTTTTAATCCATATTAAAAAACCAATGACTTACTATTTTTGAAGCCATATAATGACAAAAAAAAAGAAAGAGAGGAGTCAGTATAATAAGGGAAAGCATAACTACAAAATATCTAAATGTGTGAATTGTGTTTAAGGTTTTGCTATTTGGACAAACACTACAACATACAAAAGAATGCTTAATCACAATTTGTCCTAGGAAGACAATATAATACATATGACAGTATTAGAGGAGTAAGATTTGTAAAGCAATTAATGGTTTTTAGAGAGAAAGCAATAAATAGTTTGCTTGAGAAGCATTCAATGTCGTTGCAGATGATATATATACTGTCAGATTATTGAGCATCATTAGGTTGAACAATAATCAACCTGAGCTCAACATTCAATAACCACCTGCCACAGCATTGAATGCTGTACAACAGGCAGGCTATTGTTCTTGGAGAGAAAAATCATATTTAACAGGTGCAAAATTTGAATGCTGCACAGTAAACTGGTTATTGCTTTTAACCAATCTGAGCGCAATATTCAATAACTACCTGCCACAGCATTGAATGCTGTACAACAAACGGGTTATTGCTCTTGGAGAGAAAAATCATATTTAACAGGAGCAAAATTTGAATGCTACACAACAAACTGGTTATTGCTTTTTCAGAAAAAGAATCATATTTAACTAAATAAAGGTTATTGTATATCATACACCAAGTGGAAATTGCACCATTGAAATTGCGCCATTGAGCATTTCCAAATATCGATGCTGAACCTGTTTGACAGCAAACGTAGTACCGTAACAGAGATCAAAAGACGTATAATCAGATGAATCTGGCAGAAATGGAACGTTGAACCGAACAGCACTGAGAAAAGCCGTATATGCCAACTCTGCCAAATATGTCGAATGTGCCGACTCTTCAATCTGATTGAATGTCGAATGCGCCCTTGGGATAACAGACTGCATTGCCCACAAGACTGATTTCATTCTGCATCTTACATTTAATACCAAGTTCAATGAATAATAAAGAAAAAGCAGGGACAGCTGGCGAGTATATATATATATATATATTTTCTGGTACAACGTCATATAAAATTAATCAAATCATAAGTATCTATCAACTAAAAAGTTAAAATTTATATTTTAAAAATTATTTTTTAATTTTCATGATACAAACTACTTGCATGTGAGTGTGTTGTAGCTTGATTCGTGAGAATCTAATGATAGGAGTAGATTAATTAGGGAGCAATTTTTTCTTCAGAGTTTTGTTTTTCAGGTAACAAAACGGATCTGAATCCGATCATATTTGCAGGGGTAGTTTGAGTTTCTCATGGATCAAAGTTTTATGCATTTTAGAACGTTATTGTTTTGCTCCATTTTAAACCAACCCAATGCTCAAAATATCTATCAAAGTTTTGGATTGACCAGACCAAAAAACCTACCAGAAAATTAATTCGAAAAAAAAATTGTTGCCGACTTAATGTGAGGCCTTCAAAGACAGCAGGGAAAATTATGCAGGTATTCTGGCAGCTAGTTCTTGGGATAATCTATTCAGTGAAGAGTTTGTCGAGAAGCTGGGAGCGGTTATTGTAAAACTTCACAGGAAAAAGGCCGAATACAAAAGCCAGATGGAAAAGCAATCTGTCCATAGACTATTTTTAGCTTCGTGGACCTTAAAAATACTTTCTTTCTTTCTTTCTATCTAACCCACTTCGAGAATGATAGTTTACTAAAATCACCAGGTCTGAATGTATCTGTATGTTTTGACATTTAAGATTTCATATTTATATATAGATGTATTTCCGTATCCTGTGTTGGTGCGTATTAAGGCATTGGCGCTGTCGAGATGTAACAGCTGACTGGTCTGCATTAACTCCCTATTCATTATCTCTGCTACCATGCAGTACACCCATCCTTCTCTCGTTTACATTGACATATAATCGATCGCGGCAACCGATCTCAGACTATGAGTTTCCAGGCAGCCAGATCAGGCTTCCGGATTGCCACTGATCATCTTCTTCTGTTTTCCAATTACAATGACGAGCAATTGTGAGCGGGAACGAGTAGAGTCCTCCATGATTAGTTCGCTCCCTCGTCGCGTCCAGTGGCTCTGTTGGCTCGCGAAAACAGGGTGCTATATCTGCAGGAGAAGCGACGGCACCCTTAACCGGAGCCTCGGAGCGTGGATAATCCGCAAGGCTCCCGCTAACGAGACGCCCACTCGCGGGGTCTATACGAAAGACATCGTCATCAACGAGACCACCGGTGTATGGATCCGTCTCTTCGTTCCCTTCAACGAAGAGGGCGCGTTGCCCGTTGTCGTCTATTTTCACGGAGGGGGTTTCTGCATGCTCTCGGCGAGCGACCAGGCTTACGACATATTCTGCCGTAGGCTGGCTACGCGAAGAAGAGTGGTGGTCGTCTCGGTGGAGTACCGCTTGGCTCCGGAGCACAAGCACCCCGTTGCTTACGACGACAGTTTCGCGGCCCTCGCGTGGCTCCGCGATCGCGGGAGTGACTACCTGCCTCCGAACGCCGATCTGTCTCGGTGCTTCCTGATGGGCGAGAGCGCGGGCGGGAACATCGTTCACCACGTGGGTTGCCGCGTGGCGGGAGAAGGGGACATGAGTCCAGTCAAGATCGTGGGGCACGTGCTCATTCAGCCCTTCTTTGGCGGCGAGGACAGAACGCCGGTGGAGGAGAGGTTGAGCGACGGTGTTCCGCTCATTACGTTGGAGGCCACCGATTGGTTCTGGAAGGCGTTTCTGCCGGAAGGGGCCACGAGAGACCACCCCGCGGCCAACGTAGTGGGCGCCGATTCTCCCGACATATCGGGGCTATCGTTGCCTCCGTCGTTGGTGGTGGTGGGCGGGCTGGACCTCCTCAAGGATCGGGATCTCCAATACGTTGAGCATCTGAAAAACATGGGCAAAGAGGTAGAGCTTCTCTTCTACGAGGATGGCCTTCATGCCTTTCATCTCCTTCCTTATGATTTGTCTTCCAAGTTTCTTAACGATCTTCGGGAATTCCTGCAGAACTGACTTGCATAGGTTAGCCTACGCGTCAAAATAACTGTAACCTAAGTATTATTAGGTTTTGATCTTTTTCTTAAGACTTAGGTATGAAAACCACAGTTCCTAAAGTGGTCTAGGGTGTTCATGAACAAGTGATGGATGCAAACGAGGTATACTTGCTTCCATTTACATTTGAATTTCAAATCTTTATTCTACTTGATTACATTTGCATTTTGAATTTTAAATCTGGATTACAAACAAATAAGCTCTTGTAAATTTTCCATGGTTTTTGCTCTGTTAAGGCTGCTGGTGTAATATAATCAAACAAGTGGAAATGAATAGTAATCAGGTAATCATACCTGCTTTTGTTTTCAATATGAAACAAAATAATGATAAGATTAAGCCCCAAATGAACTGTAATAGGGAATAAAAGCTCATTCTATTAATAATAGAAAAATTATTATAAGTGGCAAAGGAAGGGTGCATAGTACAAAATCATAATAATTTGCAATTTCATCTAATTAAAATCTCTTTATATATAATTGGTTTTTATAGTTGCTATTGTTTATGTACACAAAAAATAAATGGAATTAAAGTTGGATGAGCTCAATTTTAACTCTTTTGGTTAAATCAAAATAAATAGAATAAAAGTAGGTCAGTTAAAGTTGTTTACCACATTTTATTTACCACATTTCATAATAAATAGAACATTTTTAGGGTTTTTACAATCTAATTAATGCAACAAAACATTTGTAGGGTCTTTACAATCTAATTAATGTAATAAAAATAATTGACAATAGTAATACAATGAACATAGGTCCATCTTAATCCTAGATCTATGAAGGCCGGAAAGGGATCAAATCTTTCTAGGTGAAAGTTTTTTTTAGAGTGCAAAACTTGAGGAAAGATTAAAGGTTTGCACATCTAAAGATTTGATCCCATGGATTAAGATGGATCTATGTTGGTTTTATAACAAATATTAATTGAAATTCTCCAAAAAAATTATGTTTTGAGTAGATTTATGTCACTGTGTAGTTCATTGATATGCATCACAAATTTGTTATGCTTAAAGGATACTAATAATTTTTATTTTTTTTAAATCTCATTTTTATTATGTATTTTCTATTTTTAATTATAATAATATTGATATTTTATTAAATAAAACTCTGATCTATTTAAGTGTTGGCATTTGGATAATATATGCTGCAAATTTGATATGAGATGGCATTGGATTATTTTGCAACTCAAAGAATTTAATATCTTTAAACACATAGTAAATCCTAAATTAAAATGGATTTACACCAATAACAATAAAAAATTTAATATCATAAAAGTGTTAGAGAGAATTCTGGATCATTCAAACTTCTCTAGTGGACACTCCACCCATCATCACTGACATAAATATGTTAATTAATTCTGAAATTAATAAAAATATACATAAAAATCAATTCATATATAGATTTTATAATCTATCATATTTCATATTTATCTAATGAAAAAAGAAATAATCATATTTAAAGATTTAACAAAGTAAAAACATATTGAAACTACATCCCACTTAAACCCATAAATTAGATTTATTGTTAAGTTACCATAAATACCAATTGAATATCTACATGCAAAGTTGTTGGTATGAATGTGGTTGAGATTATTAAAACATAAATTAGATTTATTGTTAAATTACCATAAATACCAATTAAATTTCTACATGCAAAGTTGTTGTTATGAATGTGATTGAGATTATTAAAAAGTTGTTGTTATGAATGTGATTGAGATTATTAAAAAAATTAAAAATAAATTTGAATTTAAAAATGATTTTTTTTTTATATAAATAAAATTATAATAATTTATAATAATAAAAGATGAATTTATTCAATTCCCATAACCTTCTAACAATAACATATATAGTATACCAATCGCGCGTGCGCCCCTGACCTAGCTTTGGTTACGTTAGGGCTCTTGAGTGTGCCGCCATGGCAGCCCAAGGAGGGGAGTCGTCGCCCCCTCCTTCCCCCTCCGCCTCCTTTCGACGGCTGGTAGAAGCCTGCAGCAAGAAGTCGACCGTCTCAGAAGCTCCGAGTTTTGTCAAGAAATTGGATGATATACCAGAGATCGACCTTCCTCCTGAACATCCAATGAAAGTCGCCCTAGCCCTCTCTGAACGGGGACTTATCGACCAGTTTATGGGACTCTGGCCCTCAACCAGATCCACAGACAACTGGATACAGCGAAACTGGAGGCCTCTGATAACAAACAATGTGACATGCTACACGGTCGGGCGAGGATACTTTATTTTCGAATTTATCTCCCAGGAGGACAGAGATTTGATTTTCAGAAATGGCCCTTACTTCATGGGCACTCAAGGGCTATACCTAAATAGATGGACCCCAAACTTTGACCCTGCTTCAGAAGTCCCCAAGGATGTCTCGGTCTGGGTAAGACTCCCCAACTTGTCGATTCACTGATGGAACCCCTCCTCGCTTCAGGCAATAGGTAATGGTCTTGGTCGCTACATTGATCGAGCTGAACCAAGAGACCAGTATTCCTGTGCGCGAATCTGTGTGGAGGTTGATCTAGAGGTAGGTCTACCCGAGGCAATAAAGCTGAAGGTCGGCAACTGACAACACTTCCAAAAGATGGATTACGAACAACTCCCGTTCAAGTGCAGGGGCTGCCACGAATATGGCCATTTCCAAAGAAACTGTCCAACCCCCCCCCCACAGAAAAAGAAGGGGACGAAGGCTGGCAGCAGGCTCGGAAAGGGAGATCAAAAGCAAGAGGCCAAAAAAATGAGCAGACAAAACCACAGAAAGCCAAACCCACGGGAACCAAAGGAATGGAGAACAGCTTCAGAATCTTAGCCCAAGAGGCGGAAGAAAGAGAACAAGATCCAAGTAAAGAAGTTCAAGAGGGAGGAAAGGAAGGTCAGAACCCTGAAGACAAGGGGAACAAGCCAACAAAAGCAGAAGGGACGCAAAATAACTCCCCCCAAAAGCAAGAAGGCAGTCAGAACATAGAGGAAGGGGAGATCTCCATAGGCAGCGACTTAGACGAAGCAAATGAGGTATGGGCCACCCCAAAGAAAACGGGAAGAGGCCGGAAATCAAAAAAAGTTGAGAGGGACCAGGAAGCCTACAAAGATGTGCTCAATGGGTCGCAACCCACCATCCCACAGCTGATGATTGTTCGTCACACCCGTAAGCAGGCCAAAGCCTCCCAAGGAGGCCATCCCTCCCAAGGAGGCCATCCCTCCCCCCAAGGTTTATAATGATTATAACCTCCTGGAACTATAGGGGAATGGGCAACAAAAAGAAGGAAGAAGCGCTTAAAGATATACTCAAAACCTCGAAAGCAAGTATCCTACTGCTCCAGGAGACCAAAATGAGCCAGCAGGATGCGCTCAAATCCTTGTTGAATGTTTGGAAAGGAAGCCTCGGAGTTGTCAGAAATGCCAGGGGTGCCTCAGGAGGGCTCTGCATAATGTGGAATGCCTCCAAAATAGACATGCTCAGCTCTGACACTTGCATGCATTGGATTCACACCAGATTTCTCCACAAAGACACGGGCTGCCATGTAAGCATCTTTAATATTTATGTTCCACAGCTTCTTGGGGAAAAAAACACTGTTGGGAGTCCTTACAGGACTACCTCCAGCAAAATAATCTCACCAATATCATCCTTGGAGGAGATCTAAATGTAACTCTAGCCCAGGAAGAGAAGAGGGGCGACTCTATAGTGAGAGATTCGGCCAGAGAATGGGTAGAGGACTTAGCCTCAGCCTGGGTCCTCCTTGATATTAAACCTGTCAAGGGACGCTACACGTGGACCAATAAGAGGATTGGTCCTAGGCACATCGCTGCCAGACTAGACAGATTCCTCGTACAAAGCTCCCTCCTGCTGTTAGGACTCGAAGCAAAAGCAGAAATTCTGCCCCACAGTGTTTCTGATCACAAGTCGATACAGTTAGAAATCAAAAAAGACCAAGTCATAGGGCCCATCCCCTTCAGATTCAACCCAAACTGGATAAATGACAAAGGCTTCATAGATCTAGTAACAAAAGTATGGGCCACCACAGTTCAAGGCTCAACTTTCTACGTTTGGGAGGGAAAAATTAAAAGGCTAAAATTCGCTCTGAAGCTTTGGGCAAAGAGCCAACCAAGCCCAATAGCAATGCGCCTAGCATCCCAGAGCCATCTCGAGGCCCATCAGTTGGAAATGGAACAGAAGGAGATCACTCCGGCAATTTTGCAACAGGAGGACAACCTTCAAAGGCAATGGCACCAAGCCTGCAGAATGGAGGAAAACTATTGGAGGCAGAAGTCAAGAAGCTTATGGCTGAAAGAAGGATATCGTAACACAGCCTACTTTCACAAACAAGCGGAAGCAAGGAAACAATATAAGGTAGTGACGGAAGTTCAAGTCCAGAACAAAACAATTGCAGATCCAGAGGGCATTAAACAAGCAGCTTATGAAGCTTTTGAGAAGCTATACACAGACCCAAAAGACTTGGCTTTGGACCAGCAAAAGTACCCCTTCACGGTTATTCCAAGGCTAATAAACGAAGACATCAACAACAAGCTGACAAGAGAGGTAACGCAGCAAGAGATAAAGGAGGCCCTTGATCAGATGAACCCAGACAAAGCACCAGGATCGGATGGGTTCACTGCCAGATTCTATCAGCAGTGCTGGGAAATAATTAAAAAGGATCTAACCAAAATGATTCAGAAGTCACAGCAGGCCAGTAAGTTGGGAGGAAGCACCAACTCTTCCTTTCTGGCACTCATCCCGAAAGAA
>SNQJ01S0021326.1:178166-199488 GCA_010110895.2 Picea sitchensis
CTATGGAATCTCTGGTTAGAGAGGAATCACATAATCTTCAAAGAAAGTCAACTGAGTGAAGTCAGAATTGTCACTAAAATTCAAGCTATGCTAGGGGAATCAGCTGCTCACTTTTGCTCCATAGTAAAGCTACACAAGTTGGACGAAGAACAAGGGAGTTGGATATCCCAGTTCAATATAACAGAATTAGAAAGTAAAAAGAAAAGTGATCCAATCCAAGAAAGCTGGGAGATCAGAAAAAGTGGAAATGAATTTGCAATATGGAAAAGTAATATTAAAATGCCTATCCTCTTCTTTGATGGGGCCTCGAAAGGAAACCCAGGCCAGGCTGGAGGAGGGGGCATCATCGAAAATCCCAAAGAAGACATAACAATGCAATTTGCTATTGGACTCGGTATAAAGTCCAATAACAGAGCTGAGGCATTGGCTCTCTGGCAAGGTCTGCACCAGGCAATTAAACTCAGAACCCAGGACTTGACAATCATAGGCGATTCCAGAATAATAATACAGGCCATGATCAAACATTCCACAATTCAAAGCACTAAGCTCAATAATCTCCTTGATAAAATTTGCCTCCTCTTAAGGCATTTGAACTCCTATCAATTCTTTCACATGTTAAGGGACCTCAACCGAATGGTTGATAAGGAAGCCAACAAAGGTGTGTTATTGGAGGCTGGGGTGCTGTCAGTAAATGGAATTATGAATAATGTGGAGATCCCATGAACCCACGCCGTCCTCTTGCACTCTTCCAAATGTTAGATCATGAACCGACCCCTTAGAGTTTGTGGAGAAGGAACCGTCCAGAGAGCCCCTGTCAAAAATTGCAAATGTCTGAAATTTGCTAGAAAGGAATCCAAAGTGCAGGAGATAAGTAACATATGTTGAAACAATGTTGTACCATGCTGAAACACAGGGCTGTAACTTTCGCTGAACCACAGTGCTGGAACAGATGCTAAAACACAGTGTTGGAATAGATGCCGAATCTCAGTGCTGGAACAGGTGCTGAAACACAGTGCTGGAACAGATGTTGAAACACAGTATTGGAATAGATGCTGAAACTCAGTGCTGGAACAGATGCTAAAACACAGCGCTGGAACCTTCGCTGAAACAGAGCTGGAACTTATGCTGAAACACAGTGCTGTAACAGCTGAAACACAGAGTTGTTACATATGCTGAAACACAGTGCTGGAACAGATGTTGAAACACAGTGCTAGAAATTATGCTGAAACAACGCTGGATCTTATGCTGAAACAGTGTTGCATCACATGCCGAATCTCAGTACTGGAACATATGCTGAAACAGTGTTGGACCATATGCTGAAACACCGCTGTAACAATTGTCGAAACAGTGCTGAGTCATATGCTGAAATAGTGCTGAGACTTATGCTGAAACAATGATTGGAGATTCGGCAATTAATTTTAGAATACATACAGGATCTAGGTCAGCTCACAAGTCTACAGTTTTAGAAGTAGAATGGATCAGAAAGACAGGCCCGAAGAAACTTGAGGACATTTTGTATTTTGATCTGTAGGCCCGAAGGAATTCGGGGCCATTTTGTAACTGAATCGGTGGCTTTGCCACCCCTCTAATATAAACTATAACCATTTTCGTCAAAAAAAAATAAAAGATGAATTTAAATTTAAAAACGATTTTTTTTTTTATATAAATAAAATTATAATAATTTATATTAATAAATCAAATTTATTTAAGTAAAATTATAAGATGTAACTATTAATAAATATCCATTAAAACAAAATTGTACCTATATTTGAATGCACGACATAACAAAATTTGCAATGTCATGATACATGATGTGATTGGGACCATATTTCATGGTAAGGGAAAAAAATGGAAAAAATGTTTCTAATGTTCGTGACATTTATGCATGCACATTTTTGGAAGGCACCTACCTGCCTTCCTTGCAGTTTACTAGATTTAAGATTATTCAAAAATATCAGGCTCACATATTGATTTAAATTGTTCACATTTTTCTAATGTGTTGTATATAATTTTTTTGCACTATTTAAATTATATAATAAAATTGGCATATGAGACACCCTTGTTTATTGAACAAGGGGTCCTCTTCATGCAGTGATTTGACTACTAAATCTTAGGAAGGTATGCATATCCTACACCCCTCTAGATTTGAACGTATGACCTCTTAGGAGGAAACACATGTTCTTAATAATTAGGCCCACTCATGTTGTATATCTCTATGCACTACTCCAATTATATGTTTTTTACTATTTGAAGGATATTCATTCCTCAAAGTACTTCATGTCATCAAGTTGCTCACTTTAATAAACTATAATACATATTTTTTTTAATAATAACTGGAGGATGTTATATTAATAATAACTGGAGGATGTTATCGCTCAATAATTATTATCTACTCCATTATAGTAATACAAGGTATATCACACACATGTCACAACATTCTTCCACTTGTCATATACCTTGAAAAACTATAAGGGAGAATGCATCAAACTATGAGCTAATTGTTAGGGGCAATAATGCCCATAGACTCACAATGCCACTTGAATTTATCTATGCTCATCAATTTTTTCAATGCATCTACAACATTCTGCAAAGTGTCAAATTTATCTAGTATCACCTTTCCATCCTCTACCATGTCCCTAAACAAATTTTACTAAATATCTATATGATTTGTATTCGCATGAAAGGTTGGATTCTTAGCCAAACAAATAACATTGTTACTATCACAATGAACTGTAATAGCTCTTTCTGAACATAGTTTCATAATCCAAATGGCATCCTTAAAGGGATGAATAGTTGTCATATACTTTGCCTCTGCATTGGAAAAAGTGACCACAACGTTTCTCTTTCTCATCCAACTTACTTCTCAACCAAACAATCAAAACACATATCCACTCATAGATCTCATTCTATCTACATCCCCTGTCAAATTAGAATCAATATAACCATGTATATACACCAAATGTGGGTACCATGAAACATCACTATGATAGAAAATCGAATATTCAGAAGAACCTCCCAAATAACTAAAGACCCTCTTTACTCCAAACCAATGTTCACATCCAGGATTACCCATGAATCAACTAAAGACCCCCACTACTTGGGAAATGTCTGGTCTAATAGAACCCATAACATACATCAACCTACCTACTATAATAGCATAGGGAATAGAATCCATATCCTCCATCTATAAGGTGTTGTAGGACATTGCTCAACTAAAAGCTTAGTTCCCACAAATTTGGGGACACTCAATGGTCTACAATCTTCCATGCAAAAACATAGTAGCCCAGAGTTTACGTAGTTACCCTGGTTCAGCAAAAAAATTTATAGTTTCTATGTCTTTCCTAATCTCCATTCCTAATATATATTTTGGAGCCTGCAAATCCTTCATATCAAATTGTGTTGAAAGCTAAGACTTCAAATCACTAATCATGTCCTTACTATTACGAAAGAATAAAATATCACAAGGAAATGAACACCAACATGTTTGTAATAGACACATTGATCTGATTTGGATTTTAGAAATTCCAATCCTTGCACAAAAGAATCAAACTTTTGGTACCACATTCTAAGACATTGTTTGAGACCATATAGAGACTTTTTAAATTTGCAAACTAATCACTCTTTACCTTTTTCAACATAATACTCTTGTTGTGTTATATAGATCTCTTCCTTCAAGTCACCATGTAGGAATATTGTTTTCACATCCATCTGTTCTATCTCTAAATCAAAATTTGTTGTTATAGATAATAGAAGCCTAATAATATATGTTAATTTAGCAATTGGGAAAAAAATCTCACTAAATTATATCCCCTCAACCTGGGAATATCATTCTGCAACCAACCTTGCCTTTTGTTTTTCAACATTGCCATATAAATTGATCTTTTTGAATACCCATTTACATCCAATAAGTTTTTGTCCATCAAGAAATGGTATCAATTCTTATGTATCATTCTTTTTAAGTGTGTCCATTTCCTCATCCATGTCCAATCTCCAAGACTCCTTATCTTCCATCTCCATTGCCTCTTTCAGAGTTCTAAGCTCATTAGTGTTAGAAAATAAAGMAAATATACTTATGAAATCAAATGGACTATAATTATACATATTTGGTTACCTTATTTGCCTAATGGACCTCCTTAAAGTTTGAGGTGGAGTTTTTTTCTCCTCTTCCAAACCCTCTAAACCATCCTCCTCATCAGGACCATCATGAACTTCTTGTTTGTTTTATGGTTCAACTTTCTCGGTTTTGGATGGTAGTTGAACCACTGAATTCTTCTCATCCTCTTATGGCTCCACCACTATAGGAGAAGGCTTAACTTCTCTAAAAATAACATTCATAATATAAAAAAAAAATCCAGCCCTAGGATCCCAAAGGTTGTACCCTTTTACAATAATGTCATCGTTGATGAAGAGACATTTCAAAACCTTGTTATCCAAATTTGACCACTTCTCCTTAGGCACTTGAGCATATGCCTCACAACCAAAAACACAAAGATGTTGGAAGGAGGGCTTATTGTTTATACAAACCTTCATAGGGGTCTTATTCACAAGAGCTGATGTGGGATACATGTTAATCAAGTAACATGCAATAGAAACTACTTATGCCTAGAACTTATTCTCTAAGATCGCTCCACTAAGCATACTCCTAGTTATCTCCATCAACATTTTATTCATTTATTATGAAACTCCATTCTGTTGAGGGGTATATGGAGTTGTCTTATGCCTTTTAATTTCATTATCCTTACAAAACTCATCAAACTCTACAAAACAAAAATCACCACCATTATCAGTTCTTGACTTGGGCTGAATTATAATTCAGCCCAAGTCAGGAAGACTTTAGGTGGTAACTAAAAAATGTCTACAACAAATTTCCCTTCCAAAACGTTAACAAATAACCTTATGCATGTATCATTATCATTTGCCCCTATATTATTACATGCATGAGATAATGCAACTAATTGTTCATTCATTGAGATAGTTCCATTGCCAAAGAATTTGGGTAGATGATCCTTAAATTT
This sequence comes from Picea sitchensis, assembly GCA_010110895.2. Classification (NCBI taxonomy): domain Eukaryota; kingdom Viridiplantae; phylum Streptophyta; class Pinopsida; order Pinales; family Pinaceae; genus Picea; species Picea sitchensis. The sequence goes on from SNQJ01S0021326.1 coordinate 183,182, forward strand.
TGGAAGAGGATTAGTTGTTGGATTCAAATTCAAAGGAGAAGATACATGCCAAGGAGTAGCGTTAGCATCTTCTTCAAATTATAATAAACCATTTTGTTTGATTATTTTTGCAATATTTGTCATGGATTGGATAGGGTTTAAATGATTATACATGCTCCCAATTAAAGAAGAGGTAGGAGATTGAGATGAAGAGGTAGTGCTTGAACTACTAGAAACACCAGAATAATTCATGATGGTCTTCTTATGAGAAAAAATCTTAGACAGATTTGTAACTTCTGTTTTGGAATCATGGTGATACTGTCAAAGTTTTGGTTGAAGGTTTTCTAAAATTATTTTTCTTCTTCCAATTTCAACCACTGGGTCGAATTCAGGAGACTTGCCTCTCGTTCTACATGAGATACGAGATTGAGTGGACATAAGACAACTTTCTAACGAGCAGGACAGTTGTGAGATTTCCGTTCAAGGGCTTCTCTTTGCTCTTGAATTTCAATGTCTTGATCAATAACTTCCCAAGAACGTTCAAGTTGTTTGCAAGACACGACAGTCTCTAAAACGAAATAAAACAAACATGAAGTAATACTTCTTTGATCAGGAAAATGAAATCTTACATTTGGTTGATGAGGGGTAGGCAAAGTCATTAAAATCAAAGAAATAAAAAGAACCAAATAGTTAGGAAAACTCCTCAGTATGGTCGCCAAAAAATATGTTGATGTGAAGAATAGTGATGCTCCTCAAAAAAACATCTTCAAATATCATTGGGATAAGCCAGATAGGTGGGAATGTCACCTTGATTTATAGCTCTTAAAACTACAACCAGACTTCAAGAAACAAAATTTGTGTATCAGGAATTTTCTTTTGGATTATAATTTTTTTATGTTTTAACTTAAACTATGACAACCAATAAGTAAAGAATAAGATATGTTATTAACTAAGAAAAAGTAACTTCAAATGTGTTGAAATAATGTAAAATGGAAAAAAATATAAATCGGAAATTAAAGCATTCTAGTAGGCCTCAAAAATGAGAAAGTAATCAACAAAATAGTTTTATTAAGACCAATCTGAGTTACAAAATAAATTGTCTTTTCAGATCCCTGCAAGGACCGGAACCAAATATGTCCTTGGAAGCCTAGGATGTAATAAGAATCATACAAGGGCAACGGTTGCCAATAGAAATATATGCAATATCAAAAACTAATCTGGATCACTTCAAGAAACCTATGTGACATCATCATCAGACTCTTTAAAATTAACACTAATTAGCATTGAATAAATTTAGAACTTCTAATAGTGCAAACAGATTTCAAATAAAATAAATGACCTTGAAGAACACCGTAGGTCAATGCTACTCAATCTTTCCTTGCCATCTTTCCAGACAATCTTGTTGTCAACAAGACAATTTAATTCTCAAGAAACTCATAATGGAATTGAAAAAAAATGATGAACTCACTCTAAGAGCTTGGGTATCCCTTGACACCAATCTCTCTTCTCTCTAATGATCGCCCCTTCATTGAACTCCTCCTTTGCTTTTATATCATCTTCAAACAATTATTCAGTTTAATTGTCTAATTATAAATTAATATTTATTTTGTATAAGCAGAGGGCCAATTATAATTAATGAGAAGGAAAGGTGTCATTTAATATTTATAAAGGAAGGCAAGAGTCCCACCGGAAGGAAAATCAATTCATTTATTTAACCATTTTCAAATGAACTCATGCATTAAATAATCATGCACAACCTACGATCATATATATATATATATACTTTGTTCCTCCAAAACCAAAGTTTGAAAAACTCAACCATGTCAAAGTCTCATCCATGTCACTATAATGTTATCAGCATACAATATCAGTATTGTGATATCTCGTGAAACATATATAAGTGATAAATCATTTTTCTTCTCCTTGTGACTCCGTTGCACTGACTTGGAGTGGACGAAAGTGAGCTTAGAGGTTTCTGAGCTTGAGGACTCTTTTATAGAATTCTTCCCCTTTGTATTTGTAGGTATTTTCAAGGAGGAGGAGGATTTTGTGTCAATTATGGGTTGATTCTGAGCAAAGGAATTTGCAGAAGGAGCAATGGAGGCAACAAAAAGTTCTAGATGAGGTTGGTCTTCATGCATATTGGACATTTTGCATTTCCTGAAATAAATTTATTTTGATTAGTTTCCCAACCATCAATTGTTGGGCCATATTGTGGATGTGGAGGTATGTCAAAAATACTCGCATGGGGCTGCAGGGGAGTGTTTAGAGGTCTGATTGGTTCAAGCAAAAAAAAATTGTTTTCCACCCAATAAGAGGTGCCTTGTATGAGAAAAATGAACTCGTCAAAATTAGCATTGAAATGAACAAAGAATTGTATTATATTGTTTCTTCCTCCATGACCAAATACATTTGTCCTTCTCCCTTGTCACCTCCTGGATCCCTTGATCCACAACAAAAAAATCTCATCTAAAAAAACATCCATTAAATTCATAGAAACATCCATTAAATACCCATACAATTCATTTGAAAAATATACCATGCCAGTCATAGCATAGAATAGTGCTTGGAGGGTTGAGTGAGTTATTTCATGAGTATGTCCTTCAATATTGAAGAGTTGGGCACAATTCTTTTTTATTACAGGGGTATTCTCTAGAAAGAATGTAAGGGATATAAGGTCATATTTATGACAAACAATGGTCGCCCTTTTCCTAAAAACTTTTCATGTATCTGGTCAAGCATATAATTGGGAATTTGGAAGGAGAAATCATGGAGGATAATTCATGTGAAATGGGTATAAGCAGCAACCATTGAAATATACATAAACTCAATGTGCAGTATGAGCCATGAATTGAAAACTAAAACCAAAATTGTGACCTTTTGACCCCATTGCAAAACGTGTGCATGGATTTTATACGCACTATATAGCAATGTAGGCATAAGAAATTTCAAAAAATACCAATTTAAGACTGTTTTGTGGTGAAAGGGACTGAGAGGTTGAAAGTTAGAGTAGATAAATGATTTACATACTCACCAAAAAAATACATTTATTAATGAACACCTACTACATAACCATATTCTCATTTACAGCAGACAATTCTACATACAGAAGATGCCAATTGTTGTTGAGCTCAAACCACAAGTATTGGGCCTTTATATGCTCAAAAATTATTATGCCAACAATATAATAGGTTTTAGCTTACTTGTTTCACATGTATGTAGTCTTCACAATGTAAAACTAGCTCAGAAAGTTGTGAGCTTCAAACCTTAGCAATCAAATGAGCTCTCAAAATTGTTGACAATCACCTTAGTTCATTGGACCTCCATGTATGGTCACGTCGTTCTAAATTATAACAAACTCTATCAACCATAAATGCATGTAGCCATGCTAAGTATGGGTGGCATATAAAATGATAAATGTGTGCCAACTATCCATCAATTCATGTTATTCAAAACTTATGTCGACTCTTTGGTTTGTATGCCAAGTATATAATATAATATAACATGAAGCGCAACCCATATACAATAATCATGCCAAATCAAATAACTTATAACCATGTTCTATCATTTATCAAAATCAATCATATGTTGAGGGATGAGAGATCAATTATTCACTTGAAACCTTGCAAATGACTTTGACACATATGACACCCAATTGTTTTGTGATGACTTCATACCAAGCATATGATGAAAAACACAACAATTTTGTCTATAATGCCATATCATTTGTGGAGAATATCATATATCACTTGAAACTTTTGTATATGATTTTGGCATATAACACCTAAGTAAGCATCTTGCAACCATTTCATACCAAGCATAACAAGTTTGTCCATGATTCCATACATTAAAAAAAATGATACTCTTTTAAACTCATTTGATAACCTTCCTAGTGGGACCTCTGTCATACATTGACAAAGTGAGAACAAGATGAGGAAATTGGTCTTGCAACTCTTTGCAGGATTTCATAAGGTTGAGGAAAATTTTAGGTCAACAAGGGGATACTCATTAATCCTCGAGGAAAATTGGTATTTTCCTATGTTTGGGGCTTAAGAACACTCTCTAATAACTAGGAAAAACCATATTCGATACTTCAAGGGATAAGCTAGCAGAAGAAAAGTGCATTTATAATCTAATCATCTTGGGGAATTTGGCATAATTATTAGGTCTATGATCAAGAAAGGCCCAACTGACCATAGTCTTGATTCAATTCCGAATAGAGTGCATCATGAGGCTTCAAAGTTCCATGAAAATTCATTTTTTCATGTCCTCCAGATCCACAATCAACAATATTATGCAATGGCCAACATGGAAGTAAAGATAAAATTGGGGGTGTTATGGGCAAACGAGGTCCAAACCACCTAAGTCATACCTTAATTCCTAATTAAATGACAATTACCTTGATCATAAATCACCATGCGTCCCTCACACATAGTCTCATCCGCCGAGACAGAGTAATAAACATGAAGAGGCCCTACACCCCCTCACACATGTCTAAGGCTACATGGATGGGAGGTATTGAAGTCATGGTGTTATTCTTCATTGAGGGAAGTAGGATATTGCATAGTTTGGTTCCATTCATGCGAGAGGGTGTTGGGATACTCTACATTTCTCTTCATGGGTTGGTCCTCAATCTATTTCGCACTTAGTTGTTTCTTAATCAAATGAATTTCCTCAGAGAACAGATTTTAGTTTCTTGTGTCCTTGTTGTTTCTGAACATGGTGGATATATTTTTAAGTTTGAACTCCTGAGATTTAGATTTTTGGGACCAATTATTTGGTACTTGCATCATGGTCCTATGTTCAACATGCCCTCTGGTCTACTCTTAAATTTCGTTCTAGATTTCAGGTGGACCTTTGGTTTCATCTTCACACTCAACAAGACTTTCAATTATCTTGTTCTCTTTCTATTGTTGTATAATGTTTTCTTTTGGGAAGGAAATATTTTTTTTTCTAGGAAGTGGTGTCAAATTTCTCCTCATCTATATTGTAGGCCTATTTTTAGATGTTCAATTTCCTATTAACAGAGGCCACTCCACTCGGTAATTGGTTAAACTATAGGTATTTTCTTTCGAATTAGGATTGAAGGACGATCAATTATAAGTTCCCTATCCACCAACTTACTTGCAAACTATGGATCACCACAGTTTGCTTGAGCTAAGAATAATCTTTAGGTCCCATGAAGATATGGTACAAGGAAACAAAGCCTCTATTCTCTCTCTCATTGCCAAATTTAATGACTATGAGCAACACTACAAGGTGAAAATCTGAAAAATCATGAATACCCTTCTACAAGTCGAGAAGAAAATAGCCATCCTCAAGACCAACTACAATTTTCTCAAGAATTTGGTAGAAAATTTGAGCAAAGATGCACACTCAATGTCTTCCAATCAAAGAATTTGATAGCAAGGGGGAAAAAAAGACGAGAACATGGTGATTCAGATGATAGAAGCCATGGACATTGCAAATTAGGAACCCACATGCAACAATACAAGATTGGACGAAGCAACAAGTCATCAATCTTTTCCTTAGCCTATGGTTTTTAAGTCAATCAGTATTTTAGGTGTTTTTTACAAAATTTACAGTAGTCAATGCATCTAGAAATTTTTTCCAAAGGACATTAGTAAATTTTGTATAATTTTTTGGTCAAATGTGGACAGTTTGAACCATGCAGAATTTATGTATGTACCTTTAGTGTTATCAACTTTACTGCAACCATTTTTGATAATATAATTTTGCTAGTTCCTGTTTAAAAAAATTATTAATTTGGTATTTATATTATTAGTTAAACTATTATACATTAACTATTATTATATAGTTATCAAATTTTAATATTAATACTAGCATTAACTATTAATATATAGTTAATATGAAATACTAATATATGATCTATATTAAAATGCAGAACTGGAAGAAGAGGCAAGTAGATATGACTTATGTTAGTTCGTATGTTTTGTAAGGTTACTAGATTGTCTCGTTTATTTTTTAGAAAATATACCTCTCAGAAGTACTAGGTTACTTTTCCTTTGGACGTTATTAGTGATTCATAAACGGTAGGCCTATGGCCTGTCCATCTCACCAATACAGATTCTATTGTGGAATAAAACTTTGATTTCTATCTTGATCTTCTCTATCTTGATCTTCTCTATATGGTTATAACCCTTGCACTATGCCAATCAATTGATTTGACCAAATAATAAACCAGATGACCACCCACTAGTCGAGTCGGCCTTATGAATGACCATTCAAATGCTCTGATGGTTGAGTCGACCGAATGGAATCCCGTTTGAATGCTTTGATGGTCGGGTCAACCAAATGAAATTCCAATCTAATTCTTTGATGGTCGGATCGACCAAATGAAAGTCTAGTCGAATGCTAAGATTTTCGGGTCAACTAAATGAAATCCCATTCGAAATATTTGATGGTCGGTTCAACCAAAGAAAATATTGGTCGAATGCTTTGATGGTCAGGTCGACCAAATGAAATCCCAGTTGAATTATTTGATGGTCAGGTCGACCAAAGGAAAGCTCAGTCAAATTATTTAATGGTTGGGTCGACCAAAGGAAAGATCGATCGAATTCTTTGATGGTCGGGTTGACCAAATGAAGACAAATCGAATTAAAGAGTAACCCAATCGGAACGGTTCGACCAACAATTGAAAAAAATATCTAGAGGTGGATTCGATCTTCAACAACAAAGAAAAAGTTTGTAGGGTGATTTGGTGACCCTCAGCAACTAAAAAAATATCTAGGGGTGATTTTGATTTCCCACAACAAATAAAAAAAATACAAGGGATGAATTTAGATGTTCAACAATGAAGAAAAACTCCCATAGGTCTCTGAATTCGCTCATGTAAGTATAAGTTCGCCTAGGCAGTAAATAAAACACCCAGGGGTTCGTAAATTCGCACATGTAAGTATAAATTCACCCATCTATGTTTACATTCTCCCAAACAAGTTTAAATTTGCCCAGGAAATAGGAGAACACTTTGGACGAGTGCTACAGGATTAAAAAAAAAAAAAAACAAGGAAACAAACAAACAAAAAAAACTTCAACATAGTATGCATACATTACCGTAACTCAAAACCAAATTCCCAAAACATAGATTGCAATAACTCATAGATTCAAAATTTAAATGGGACTTTTATTATGTGGAGGAGAAAACTACAATGGGGTGAGCTATACACAGTCGTTGTGTATTGTTACTCACTGACAATACAAAATTGCAGAGGCCAAGGCTCAGAGACACCCTTGTTCAAAGCGAATAGGCACATTAACTCCTTCGTCCACTGAACTTCGAGTAGGCTACCCTTTTTGAGCTCCCATTTATGTTGTTGTCCTTCCCTCTTTCTCCTTTCATTTTTCCCTTCCTTCCTTCCTCCTTTATTCGTTGTTGCTCTCATTACTTTTAATGGGATGCTCTTGGAAGGCCAGCAGTCACAACTATTCGTTTCACCTTCCCATTGTGCCAAAAGAAAAAATAAAATGAAATAAAGAAAACGTGTGTATTTACAACATTTACAAATATTTGTCAAGATCCAATTCAGATCAATTAGGCTACGTTGTTGGCACATAGATAACATAGAATTTTTCTAATATTGGACATCTCTTAATCATTTTTTGTTGTACTCTCTTTGCATCTTTGTTGCAGTGTTTTTTTTATTAGTATCAATCTCCCAGTTATTGTTAAAATGATACTAACCTAATATTAATATTATTAGTTAACAACCCTCAGATGGGGTGTCACCGAGCACATCGCGTCCTTCGACAGGCGAGAGGACACCTAGCCTCATTCCTCACAGAGTCCCACCACTGCACACCACACTCCCACCCTCCAATGCCTACATTTAACACCATGCATTCAATTCTCAGGGTTGCGTACCCCCATTATTTCCCTTGCACAACTCTAGTTATGGTGATGGCGCTCCAGGATGAAGAAGAAGTTAATGTGATGGGTTGGCCTCCCAACCAATCCCATCGCAAGATCTGGCTCCATGGGTTTTATTTCACACCTGTTGGTTCTTCCGCTCATTCTCACACCTCGGCCCTAGCTCCTTGCAGCCTCAACACTAGTTGTCTTCATCTATGGTTCATGTCCATCCCTCCTCTCCTGTTTTTCTTCTCGATGCCAAGGAAAAGAGGAAAATCCAAGCGAGGGGTGATGTGGTATAACTCGCGGGGGTTAGGACGAAAATCTACTCAGGACTTGCCTCAGACTCCAGCCCGTGCCTCCACTATGGATCTCCCTTCTTTGTCCTCCCCGTGGGCATGCAGAGTGGAGTGGTTTGATAGTATGGGTAATTCACTTGGCTTTGCACCTAAGCTCATCCCGGAGCCGTCGTCCATACAATAGCCTCCCTCCCGCTGGCCCTCTCTATCCACTCTCCCTAGCCTGATCGCCCCCCTCACTTCTGCCTCCTCCCCCCTCCCTTCTTTTGCCTCCCCCCACACTTCTTCCGCCTCCACTCACACTTATTCCGAAGTTCCACCACCTCTTTCACCTCCTCTTCCACCCCTGCCCTCTTTTGCTTGGTGCGACGGGTTTATGGAGCTGCAAAATTCTATGGACATCATCCAGAACTCGGTCTTCAAAGTCAAGCGCAACATGGAAGAGTTGCTGAGCAGAGACGAACGTCGGGAGCGTTGCGAGGAGCGCTTGAAGACTCTCCTATGCTCTCTCCATCACACCACTCCAGACACAGGGACTTCAACCACGGACATTGTGAATGATCCGTAGAAGGAACAGAAGCCAGGCCCAAGCTCCGGATGAAAATGACGTTCACAGGTTTTCTCGGTTTTTTTATGTATTTAGACGGTTTATTTCTCTGGGTTCTAGCCCTGCGAGGCACCTTAGTTTCTAGTCTTAGTACAACAATTTGTCACAGGACCTTTTACTGCAATTGTGAACTGTTTGGACATTTGTGAATTGTATGGACATGTGGCAACATTGGTTTCCCATCTGGATGATGCAGCCACTGTCTCACTGTGTACCCTGACAACTTTAATTTTTTGACACTAGAAGGCTTTAATACATCTCTCTAACTTAACGATGGTTTGAAAATGACTATCATTGAAACTATTTTTTTTTATGATGATGGGTAAATGATCTCATCTTAATTTACTATCTCTTATTGGGTTACACACAATCTGCCATGTGGAAATATACTATCTAAGTTTACTATAACATGTGGAAAATGATTCTTCTAGAAGATTGATTCTATCCACATGATGGAATTATGTTCACGTGATTTAGAGAAATTCTTGTCTCCATATTGGTACCTTTACACTTGTTTTATTTATATATATGATGGTGAAATTTGTATTCAATTATTCCTTGGATCATATCTACCTCCCACATCAATAAAATTTTGCTCTTACAATGCTTATTGCTTGTTGGGGTGGAATATCTTTAAGTTGGAATGTTTAGGCTTTCTTTATAAACTTGAGACATTAAAAATAAATAGTGTCTCCAACTAGAAATAACATTAGGATTATTCGCATTTGGAATATTCTTGAACAAATGTTTCATAGATATAGTCTAATAAATTTCCAATTTGTCATATAAAATTTACATCGAAATTGTTTCATAGATATAGTCTATTAAATTTCCAATTTGTCATATAAAATTTACATGAGAATTGATCTAGTATTGGAAATTTATGTCTTGTCTTTAATAATTTTTGTCATCTTCTCCTTGGTAATAATGAATACTAGTAAATTGTTTATTTTCAAATTTGGATCATTTATCTATCCACATCAAGTTGGTTAATAAGATTTTCTTATTGATTCAAAAGGCCTTTAAGTAAGGAAGAAATCTGGTTTGAAAATAACAAGTTCAATATTGGTAGGTGGGGGTTATGATACAAAATATATGTAATACCCTTAGTTTGGACCCTCCTAAATCATAATATGTTAAATCATGTATATTTCGTATGCGGTGGTTTATGTGATTGGAGTTAAGGTATTTGGGCTGAATTATAATAACCATTCATCGTTAAAAATATGTAATATGTTGTAATTATTCCTAGTGTGGAGTTCAAGGCCAAGGCCTAACTAATGAATGCACATCAGTCCCAGTGGTGGGTTATGACTATGGTGTGGTTGTTATGTTTCCATGGTGTGCTTATATTATGTGAAAACATGAATAAAAGTAAATGCATAATAATCTAATTTCAACAAAAAAGGTCGATTGAGGAAGCAACAAGGCGACTATGATACCACAAGACTCGGATAGAAAAGAGGCTACATGGGATATTCGATTAATTGACTTGTCTTTTGGAGATAAAACCTTCCTTAACCATACTTCCTCAAAAATCTTCCCCATCAATATTTATCTTGAGTGTCCTTTTTGACATTTTCACCATGTTTATTAGGAAGGGTGTATTTTCCATGCAAGAAATGTATGTCTTGTGGGAAGAAGCATTATTCACCATTTTTGTGGATCATTCTTCCATTCTCTATTTTTAAGGATTCCTCTCCCATTGATATTTTCCTCTTCTTGAAGGAACCATCTTAAACCATGGTTGTTATTCCTTCAAATGGCAAGAGAACCCCATAAAATTATGGCTAGTAAGAGCTTGTGGAAGTTGGGGGGCTTACTGGTAAGCATATCAAAATAAATAGGATGGTTTTGAGGGTAAAACCATTGATGGAATGCCCATAAAAATCAAATAAACCATCATTAAACTTGAAACCATGTATCGATACCCATTAATTGTTTTGGCCAAGTGTCTCTCCTCTAGGTTAACCCCAAATGTCAACTTGTGGCAACTTGTACTTTGAACTCTTTCAACCTACATTGAAGATAATTGGAAGGGAATAAGATCCACGAGGGATTGTGGGGTAGAGAAAGGAAAAACATTCATTGTGCTATGTAGGGAAGTGGAAGAGAGTGTCATGGCTAATTGATGGTTGGATGAGGTCCTAGAGTGCTCATTAGTGAGAAGATTGTCTTTGTCGTGAGAGAAATGGGTTGGGATGTGTGAGAGTAGAGCCCTATATGACCTTCCTTCACGTTGGTGGTATCATGGTTTGTCTTGGAGGTGGAATCCATAGTTGATTCTTATGATTGGATGGTGAATCACTCCTCGGTAATCAATTTGGTGAGCTTGCACTCATTTACAAATAAGAATTCATATGTGTCTTTCTATGGAATGAGTTCTATTTGTAATATGGTGTGTGATCCTATGAATTCAAATGGGTAATGAATGAATTCAAAAAATGTATTAGGATTTATGTTATTATCTTCATGTTGCATATGAATTCTATTTATATTATTGTTAAAGTTTGAATTTAGCCTATCAGTTTCTTAATAGAGATAAGGAAATTCATATGGAATGCCTCGATGGAGAAGGAAAGCATCTTGATACATTACAATATGGTATCAGAACCCAGTTTTCATCATTGGGCTAGTATGGGTAGATAATGTGAATTTTATGATAGAATTTACAATTGAATGACAACTATTTGACAGAATGCCTCCATGAAAATGAATTAATTCTATCATTTTAAATGCTCATGGTGATTAGATAATGGAGGGGATTCACAAGCTTGGTCATGTTTTCAAACTTTGGGATTGTTAATGAAGTGGACCTTATGTGTTCATGAGGTTCATAGTTCAAATAGAACGAATGAGAAGAAGTTGTGTAGGGACTTTTATGGGTTGGCAATGCGAAATGTTTTGAAGAAAGACACTGTTATATCCTAATAAGTGGACAACATTGAGTCCCTTTGGGGAGCTACAGAGTAAACAAGAAAAAAATTGAATTCCATGGAGTGTATACATTCATAGTTCCAAGTGGAATGGGATAAGACATTCAAAATTGGGTTTATTGATTTTGAAAGAGGTCCAATGGATTTAAGTTCAAGCTTTTAAATTACAAAGTATGGTTGGGTGAATTTCTTAATTCAATCCAAACCCCTTCAACCTCCCAACACTGCTTTGAAATGCACTAGTGGGTCATTTCTTTGAATGTGTTTGATATTGGGGCCTTTTTTGTTAAGTCTCATGAAATTCGAAAAAAGTGGCCCGGTGGTCATTTTGTTTTAATGATCCAATGGGCACCATTTCGAAGTGGTCGATGCAGTGAAAAAAACATGATAGTTTTAAGTTTGAAAAGAGGGTCTATGGCCCAAAGTTCTAAAAAGGACCAATGGCCTTAGTTAAAAAAATGGTTGACCAACCAATTGTCTGGCATTACCCATGACTTGATGTTTAAAAGTGCCCAATGGCTAGAAGCTTAAAAATAGGCCCATGTCCAAAGTAGGTTGTTGTTGGAAAAGTGGTTGATGGCCTTAATTTTGAAGGGAGGTCGATGGAAAATTTTGAAGTGGCTAATGGATGAGTAAATAAGTGGAATTAGGCCAAAGTTTGATGTAAGACCAAGGTCGAGGATTTTTCTTAAAAACTCACAATAGTTTGAAAGTGCCCAATGGACATTGTTTCATTTTTTCCTAGTGGACATTATGTCAAAATTGCCTAAATTTCAAACTAGGTTGATGTGTCAAAGATAAAATGGCCTCAATAGCCTCATCTTTCAAAATTCATTCATGTTTAAAGTAGGCCTAATGGCCAAAATTGAAAGGAGGCATAATTCCAAAGTTCAAAGTATGTTTGATGGCCAATGTTTGAAGGATGGTCGATGGTCAATATTCTAAACATGGTCGATGGGTCAAACATTCAAAGTAGGTTGATGGACCACTATTTTCAAATACACTTGCAGGTGAGTTCAAAAGGTGTTCGAGGATTAAAAAAGACCTTATGGAAAAGGTTAAAAAACAAGGTCAATCCACCGAAGTTTGAAAAGGGGTCGATGCCCTTGGAAGAAAGGAAGTCGTTGCATGGAAACATGTTGTTTGAAATACTCTAAGGTTCTAAATGTCATCAATGACTCGATGATTTGAAGGAGATAAATGGTGTAAAAGGGGTCAATGCCTCAAATTGATCCAATATTTGACATCTGATATTCGAAAAGAGGCCTTAGAAACTTATGGCCAGTGAACAAGATACACAAATTACCCTTTAATAAATGAAGATATTTATTATTACAAAAAAAAGTCTTGAAACAAAATTTTCTTTTGGACATAAATTGAGAATATAAATTTTCATGCATCTAAAATTTCAAGTGGAAATCTGTAGTGGCAATGTCCATAAAAATGTCATTGACCTCAAGTTTCCATATTCAATGCCAAATTCCTAAAAATTGACAAAATATGGTTTTCAAAGGATGAGACTGTGTTTTATGTCGGCAATCCCATTTATGAAGAAATTTTGACATGAGGACTATGTCCAAGAATGAGAAAACCTAGAAAATCATTTGGACATATTCGAAGGGATTCTCAATGAAATTGATGAAATAGGGTCAAATATGTTATTCCAAGACACTTTTCAACAATTTTAGAAATAATGTATTCAATAAAATTTCCATGAAATAATAAATCTATAAAAAAAATTCCTAGTCAACATTTCATCTCCCCAAAAATATGGATAACTTCATCCTGGTGAAAATTTCTCGAATCTTTACCATTTGAAAGACGATGATTTTTGCAAGATTTTATGACAATGGAAAATATGTCAAAAGAGACAAGTTGTCATCTTCAAAAGGGATGCAGAAGATGGTTTGAATAACAAATTGTCGAGATAAAGGCTATTGAGTGTTCATATATAAGAATACTATTGGCACCCAATTTTATTTTATTTTCTATTTTTCACCCAATTTTCTTCCACTAGAGATGGAAGATGGTCTCTAAGCTTGATTTTCACTAGCAGAAGGGAAAAAACAGGTGAGTGCTAAATTTATAGGGATTGTAACTTTCAACTCCAAACTCGAAATGGGACAACAATACAGGGGTTTGAAATCTATTACATAGGAGAATAGAACATAAGGTTAATGTTTGCAAAATGTTCTTCAAGTTACTCTGAAATATTTACATAATAGAGCCTTCGGCCTTGAGTTGACAAGGAAATTGTTAATGTAGATGATCCCTAAAGTGTCGCAAACTTGGATGAAAGGGATTTATGATGAAGTATGATCCTACGAGACAAAAAATTTATCAAGGATGACTACATATATTTCATAATGGTACTTTCACAATGATGTGGAGGCACAATGCGTTGAGAAAGAACATAATGATATAAGGTGCTTATGAACTTCTGAAATTTATACATTCAAATAGTTTTAATGCAAAACAAAAATTTCACTTCTTTCATGTAGCTTTCCTAGATCTTAACCCCATGAATTTTTGGCCTTAGGATTGTTATCAAATATAAACAAAACAATAGCAACAATGGACTATATTTCAATACTTAACAACACCAATCCACTAGGCAATTCAAGAGGAAAGATACCAATGTGTTCCAATATGTTTCAACCCTCTACGTAATTATTATCATGCATATAACATATCTAAAAATCACTTATGATAGCTATAAAAGCAACAATAAGTATGCCCTTATATTCTTCAATATAAATTTTAAATCACTTGAAAATTACAACCTTAACTTATGTCAAATCAATAAGTCATATAAGTGCTAGAAATTACAAAATCATATCATAGCCTTATCACAAGGCTAGTACAATCCTCTATCTCTCTAAAACCCTAGCTATGTAAAACCAAGAAAACTCTAGTTTAACCAATGAGGTCCAAAAAGAATGCATCACACAAGCATGTCCTCCAAGGTAAAATCAATTATCTTCTTCTTCTCTTCACTAAGTACAATCTCAAAACCCTAATATACAAATCTCCAAGAGATGAAACCTTAACCTTAGTCTTCAAGATGCTCCAATAAGCTCAAGAACCCCTAATGACTCCAAGAGAGAGTGTGTAATACCCCATATGAGCATATTGTGTAAGTCTATAGTAAGTATCAGTGGTGATTTTCCCATTTGCTTATTATTGGAATTAATATTTAATATAATAATAACATAATAAAAGGTGCACTTGAGGTAATATCTCCCTAGGAGCAACATGGAAGAAATGAACCAATGAGAGGGGAAGTAGGGGAGATTCATATTATATTATTTTATTTGATGTCTCCAAGTGTCATTAACCGAAGCCTTCATGTCCTATGTCTTATGAGGCTTAAGTTTGATTTTCCCAAGTATTAGGGAAGAGCATGTCTTGTTCATGCAATCCGAGAGTGGATGCAAGCTTTTGGGAAGGCAACCTTTGGGGAAAATAGTTCATTTTTTCTCTCACGAGGGGGAGTTGGTGTGGGGTATGATTAAATGTTTATTATAGAGTATGCATACTACGATGAAAGATATATTGCTACCATGATTTTTCTGCCATGAATGAATATAGAAGCCATGGCTGAGAGTATGTGTAATGGTTGCAACTGAGATTCCTCGGTTCCCAGCGTTATATATTTCTTCACTAATCTGTATGGATCACTGGAGGGAAGTGGGATAGCATAAAGGAATGTTTAGCAGTGAAGAGGATCCCATTCCTTCTATTGTGAAAGGTTGAGGGAGAAACAAAGGTTGGTGAGTGGGATTGTTGTCATAAATATGGGATAAAAGGTAAATTATGTTGCTATAATAAATGGGAATTGGGCTAAGTGAAGAAAACTAGAGCCATAGCCAATAAATTCACCATTTTTTATTTCATTTCTTGGCATGAGGGTGGCACCTACTCGAGTTGGTGCCTGTGGCTAGGAGGAAAAATGCTATCATGGAGTTATTTCCCCAAGTGCAACTCATAACAAATAAGTAATATGATCTGTGTTGTTAAATGTTGATGATCAATGTTGTTGTTACTACTATATATGAGAATTTATGTGTTGATTTCATGGACATAGAGGGTTGGTGTTAAGAACCAAATATCAATATAATATAGAAAAACCTCAGAAAAAGTACTCAACGCCTTGAAAAAGAGATAATTTTAGATAATAAGCCTCTTCGAGGGGGCAACCTCCTTCCACCCCACTTAAATGTTCAAGTACAAGATGATTCCAGATGAAAATGTCTCCTTGGTATATATAGGAGACTAGGAGGTATAATTACAATGAATGGAATAAAGCCGACATAAATAAAATAACATTACTAATCTAATATGCCCCAATTAAGGGGTAATGAGCCAATATTAGGGCTTAACATGCCCCTCCCCTTGAGACAAGTGTTGTCCGCAATGCTTGAGTAACTCTAGATTCTGTATAAAAGACTCATCTTCCCAAGTGGAATCTTCAGCCGGTAGTTTCCTCCATTTAATGAGATACTCTGAAATGGATCTATTCCTCAGCTGGCGAATTCTTGTGTCAGTGATGGCTTCAGGCCATAGTACTTTGGTGATAATTTATTATCCTTCTTGGCTTGCTTGAGGGACATCTG